>JAUMHH010017451.1:0-16931 GCA_032359455.1 Chlamys rubida | reverse complement strand
ACATCAAACCTTCGTGGGTATGATCAAGTTATCTATGTATGATTACTCACCCCCTATAACATTCAGTTCTGGGTGGAGTATTCCCACACACATCAAACCTTCGTGGGTATGATCAAGTTATCTATGTATGATTACTCACCCCCTATAACATTCAGTTCTGGGTGGAATATTCCCACACACATCAAACCTTCGTGGGTATGATCAAGTTAGATATGTATGATTACTCACCCCCTAAGACACATCGGAAATTTTGGGGTATTGTTTATATACATATGAAGACTTTTTCGCCAAAATCATTCAGGAGTATATTATTGCTATATATGAAGACGTTATCGCCCTAAAACACATCGGTGATTCGAGGGTATTGTTAAGGTACCTGTGAAGACTTTTTTGCCTTCTTGCCTTAAGACACATCAGATATTCTGGAGTATTTTATAGATACATATGAAGACTTTCTCGCACTAAAACACATCAGAGATTTTAGGGTATTGTTGCGGTTCCTATGAAGCCAACTTGCCTTAAGACACACAAGCGATTTCGATGTATAATATAGCTACATATGAGTCTTTCTCGCCCAAAGACACACCACAGTCGGGGGAGAGAGCATCCATAATATCCCACATACCCTTATAATCGTATAGTCTTTTTCTCACCTTTTACCTGATGTGTTGTTAAAATTTTACGCTGACATTCGAATGCAACAATTCGAAAAAAGAAGATATTCTCAATTACGTTTAAATCAACCAAGAAATATTTGTGAACGGAAGAAAAAGTTCACAGAAATGTTCATGATGTTAGCCCACACGGTAATCAATATGTTAATACAAACGATTTATTTAATGCAGTTCCTTGTTTAAAATATATTAAAATGTAGTTCCCGTACTGAAGGACGTCATTTTATCAAATTCGCGTGTACAATGTCTGAACAAAATACACAAAACATTGAATATGATAATATTTTTGCAAGCGTATTCCAAGCATATCTACGTGTTTATGTAGCATGTAAATTCGTTGTAGAGATCTGGAGTAAGGACGGACTGCCTGTGCTAGCCAGCTATGTAGTCAGTAGTTGGATATTCAATGACCTGGCTAATCCTGTCGAATTCGACGGCACGTACTGGTATTTCCTCTTCTATGGACAGTACTTGTACACGAGAGGCCCAATAACATCACCGGCCATCATAAAGGTATATGTCATGTTGATACGGGTACTTTATAACATTCAGTTGATTTTATACACTTCTAGTAGTGATTGCTTTTCATAGCTTCCGGTGTTTTGTGGATGTTTCCTGTTGTCTTTATTGCTTTACATCACCTTGGTTTATGTTGATTTCTTTTGTATTGATTAAGAATGGAGATTTTGTCTTTTTGTATCAAATATTGACGAGCATATTCTTATATGAAACAGCATATAATAGTTGTGTTCACACACATATCCATGATGCATGCGTATCTTACAGAATTGTTCGTAAGAATCTTGGTTGCATACCTTCACAACAAATGTTCCGAAAATGCATTCAATCCATTAATTTTAGGTTATCGGCAATGAAAAGTTTAAGACCTGGTGAGCTCTGAAGATGCTTTTTGTAAAACAAATGGTTTCCCCGAAGATCATAAGATGACTTGACGGATCAACTTTATTAGACTCTGCTTAACAGGAAAAGACACGAATAGTTTTTAGTTTGGCAAAAGTTAGGTTTCTTAGCCTGTAATTAAAAACAAATAAATAGGTTGGTACAGTTGGAACATCTATATTCCTGAGTGATACTCGGTTATATTTACAATATAATACGCCAGTTGACTATATCAACCACTCTGGAGACAAAGTTAGTAATAACTGGGGTTCACCTAGCTAACTTGAAACTTCTACCTAATTACCAGGCGTTCCAGCACCTATCAAACCACACAACGGGAATCCATTACGCGTACTCTGTACCACTGTCAGGTAACGTATATTTTAAATCCAGGAACATTATGTAAATATCCTTCAGCAGTTTGTGCTGAAGAGGCAAACTTAGGAAATGCAGTTATCTAATTTTAGCAGAAATGCGCTACTTACTTTGTTCCAAGCTAGATATTTGAAAATTATTTTTGTAGACGTATTCTCAAATTCTTGAACTAAATTGATATATAATCAATTAAATATGAGTTTCATCTTTTTTTTCATTCCTCTCATATTTAGTTGTAGTCATATATCGTTAACGCCAGGTACATTAATTTCCATACTTAAAATCTCCATTGTAAATCAACGTTTTTGAGATTTTTTATATTACTATTAAATAATAATAAACAAATAATGAAGTATTGACTGTAGATTGATATAATGACAGAAAAGCATTCAGTGTTGTTTATAATAAATGCATTGTGACATACTGTGTGTATGGCTAAAATTCATATAATCTGTGAAATAATCTATATATTAATTATATAATCTATCAAACAATCTATATATTTTAGTGTCGTCCTGTTCCAATGTGTGTCAGAATGGCGGGGCCTGGAACCAAACTCTCTGTTCCTGTAATTGCCACAACCACTTTTACGGTAATATTCAATTTACGGTAATATTCAAATTCATTGCTCCAATTTTATTTGTCTGAAATAGGTCGTACTTGAAATTTATAAAACAAAACAGCTTCATTATCATAAGCCGATTTAGCGATGCATCCAATGATAAAAATGCGTTCTGTTGTAAGAGTAACCTTTTTACAAATGGTATAATCAGCATAATATAATATAATCGAGATCTCCAAAGTGATTTCAAATAACGCATTAGTGTGTAGCTTTCAAACGTCAAAAGGATATGCAAGTTGCAGTATGTGTTATTTATATATTCTTTAGTCACTTTCATTAGCCAATTAATTATCAGCCCCTACTGATATCGAGTGTAAGTCTCAATAAGTTGCAGTTTCTAGTAATTTCGAGCCTTACAAGACTTATGTCAACATAAAACCAATATTTTCAAAAGAAATGAAATAAAAAGAAAAAGAAAAGGCATTAATTTATGATATTGATATGTTTAAGGACCCACGTGCAGCAGCAGATGTAACAGATACTGTTTGAACGGCGCCCCTCTGGATGAGCGCACGTGTCACTGCACGTGTAATGAGCGTCAAACTGGTAGAACTTGTCAATGTAAACCTCTTTATTCCGGCAAAGAGTGCAGGAGCTGTGTCACCATGCTTGATTGTAAAGATCATGGAAGTTTTAACATGGACACGTGTCAGTGTGAATGCAAGCCTGGATACACGGGGAAAACGTGTGAAACTGATGGTATATTATTGAAGGGTCACGCAGTCTCTTGATTTGTTTCTTTATTTCGTCTTTATGTTGAAGTTAATAAGGTCTTTTTGATTGATACTTTTTCGCTTTATTACTTTCGTTTCTGAATTTTAGAAAAAGAAATGCAACTCGACTAACTTTTAAAACGAATTTCCACATGTTTACAACATACTTTCGAATGCTTAATAATCGTGCTTTGATATAAAAAGTTAAAAAAAAACAGAAAAAAACTACTGATACCTCGCCTTTTTGTCGGTTCTAGAAGGTTCGTTTAAAGTTAATTATTGATTAAATAGATTAAAAGTCGATTTTTATAAGGACACATTATCATTGGTCATACTTTTTGAGATAAAGAACATAACTTTTTCTGTACTTTTGATACGTAATTTGTCCATACATCTTTCTGTTACAGAAAATCATGCTGGACCTCTCATTGGCTGAGATGCTACACTGTATCATACCAAATGGGCAATATGTTACAGTTTGCTTTTCATGGTAGAGGGACTGACTTTTAAGGAAAAGCACTTGTGAGATGCATATATCTGTTGCAAAACATTGCATTTTAATGTTTGGTTTAATTAATAAAAAAAAAATATTCCAATGAGAGATATTTTTTTCGTTTTTAGGAGGCATGAACATTGAGGGGGGAAATGAACAAAAGGGAATTGTTTTAGATAATTTATGAATAGAAAATAAATGTATTCATAGATTTTGTTAGTATTGAGAATATTTGTTTATTGAAATAGAGCTAAGACATTAAGAATAAAAAAATATGTGAGAGATGTAGCAAATTACATATGCACAACCAGTATTGGTTTACAAGTATTTGATACTCTTTATATGTTCCGCAGTATATGTTGAATGTTTTGAAATACTTTAACAAATTAATGAAATATACGTAACACATGCACGGATGTCATAGACGTGAAAGCTGACTTTGTACGATGATTATTGAACAGGAACAAGGGAGATAAATTGTCCGATCATGTAGCTTTACATTTGTCAGACATCCTGATTATGAAGAATTTCGGGAATTTAAAGAGAGAGGCTCACTAAAGAGTCGTGTTAAATTTTATTTATATCATTAACGAAACACAAAGTAACATGATTACTATAACATGTCGTTAATGGAACAGAATTCTGATGTTAAGGATCCGGCCTCTGACAAGCAGCATGAGAAAGCAAAACAGAAACATTACAACTGTGATCGGAGGCTACATCATATACAGAAGATCACTTCAGGAACACCTAAAAGAGATTATTTTAATTACATTTCAGCAGAGATTTTATAAAATTGACCACTAATTTTTTCATTATGACAACCCCTATTTCGTTATATATTACAACTTTATATAATGTCATTAAATCATCATTTGTCAATAAATGGAACATGCACTTTATGATTGTGAATGTTGTGTTGTTTACCTTTATTCTATAATTAGTTCTATAACTGACAGCATATTTGACAAAAAGAAGATTAAATTCTTGCATGCATTTTGCTCAGATGAACATGAATATGCATATGTCTGAAATGTTTCGAAACATATTTAGAAATGTAGCAAAAGCCAAAAGGTCCGAAACAGGCGTTATGTACCTATAAAACATACCGGCCTTCTACTTTATCACTTTCCATGCCATTGCTAATTCACCACTCCGGAACATTATCAAGATTTTGCGGCCATACGTGTTTACACCATGCTATTAAAACGACATATTAAGATGTACAGAATACGATAAATAGTTCAATGACATAAATATGTACATTAAGATAATACAATGACTTTCTTGTTCAAAATACTACTGTATGAATGTGTGGTACATACGTTTGATGACAAAGAATGTGTACATTATGCAGGATCGATATGACTGAAAATGTAAACAATGTAAGTTCTAGGACATTAGAAAATGAACACCATTTGACATATAAAGTGTAGGGTGTCTGTTCTATGAAATAAGAAAGCGTACAGTGAGTTAATTATATGACATATGACAGTCGGTCATTATGTTAGTCCTATGACATAAGAAAGTATACGTATATTAGTTTTATGTCATATGAAACTTTACAGCAAGTTCGCCAGTTGATATATTAAATTGTACAATTTGTCAGTTTTATGACATATGACAGAGAACAAGAGGTTAGTTCTATGACATAAGAAAATGTTCACCATGTTAGTTCTGACATAAGAAAGTGTATGCCATGATAGTTCTGACATAAGAAAGTGTACACCATGATAGTTCTATGTCATAAGAAAGTGTACATCATGTTAGTTCTATGACAAAATAAAGTGTACACCATGTTAGTTCTATGACAAAATAAAGTGCACACCATGTTAGTTCTATGACATAAAAAGCGTACAACATGTTATTTTTATGACATAAAAAATCGTACACCATGTTAGTTCTATAAAATAAGAAAGTGTACAACATATTAGTTCTATGAAAAAATAAAGTGTACACCATGTTAGTTATATGACATAAGAAAGTATAAAACATGTTAGTTCTATGACAAAATAAAGTGTACACCATGTTAGTTCTATGACATAAGAAAGTGTACATCATGTTAGTTCTATGACAAAATAAAGTGTACACCATATTAGTTCTATGACATAAGAAAGTGTACACCATGTTAGTTCTATGACATAAGAAAGTGTACACCATGTTAGTTCTATGACATAAGAAAGTGTACACAATTTTAGTTCTATGACAAAATGAAGTGTACAACATGTTAGTTCTATGACATAAGAAAGTGTACACAATGTTCGTTCTATGACATAAGAACGTGTACACCATGTTAGTTCTATAAAATAAGAAAGTATACATCATGTTAGTTCCATAATATAAGAAAGTGTACACCATGTTATGTTATGACAAAATAAAGTGTACACCATTTTAGTTCTATGACATAAAAAAGCGTACAACATATTATTTCTATGACATAAAAAATTGCACACCATGTTAGTTCTATGACATAAGAAAGTGTACACCATGTTAGTTCTATGACATAAGAAATCGTACACCATGTTAGTTCTATGACATAAAAAAGCGTACATGTTATTTGTATGACACAAAACATCGTACACCATGTTAGTTCTATAAAATAAGAAAGCGTACAACATGTTAGTTCTATGCCATAAGAAAGTGTACAACATGAACATGATAATGCATATGTCTGAAATGTTTCGAAACATATATAGAAATGTAGCAAATGTCAAAAGGTCCGAAACAGGCGTTAGGTACCTATTAAACATACCGGCCTTCTCCTTTATCAGTTTACATGCCATTGATAATTCACCACTCCAGAATATTATCAAGATTTTGCGGCCATACGTGTTTACACCATGCTATTATAATGACATATTAAGATGTACAGAATACGGTAAAACGTTCAATGACATAAATGTGTACATTAAGCTAATCCAATGACTTTCAAAATACTACTGCATGAATGTGTGGTACATAAGTTTGATGACAAAAGAATGTGTACATTATGCAAGATCGATATGAATGAAAATGTAAACAATGGAAGTTCTAGGACATTGGAAAATGAACACCATTTGACATATAAAAGTGTAGGGTGTTTGTTCTATGAAATACGAAAGCGTACAGTGAGTTAATTATATGACATATGACAGTCTGTTATTATGTTAGTCGTATGACATAAGAAAGTATACGTATATTAGTTTTATGTCATATGAAACTTTACAGCAAGTTCGCCCGTTGATATTTGAAATTGTACAATTTGTCAGTTTTATGACAGATGACAGTGAACAAGAGTTTAGTTCTATGACATAAGAAAATGTTCACCATGTTAGTTCTAGGACATCAAGAAAGTGTATGCCATGATATTTCTATGACATAAGAAAGTGTACACCATGTTAGTTCTATGACATAAGGAGTGTATCGTGTGTTAGTTCTATGACATAAGGATTGTATCGTGTGTTAGTTCTATGACATAAGGAGTGTATCGTGTGTTAGTTCTATGACATAAGAAAGCGTATACCAAGGAAGTCCTTTGACATAAGAAAGTGTGACCACGTTATAGTTTTGAGGTTATGCGAATGTGAACCATGTGTTAGTTTTAGTCATCAGTATGTTAGTTAAGTTGTGAAGGACTATTTATCACATCATGTATTAGAGTATACTCAAGGTCATGGTATGAAGAGACTTTTCAAGCTAAATTTTATAAGTGTCTCTGTCAACAGCACTTAAAATGGAACCCTATTTCCTGAAAGGGTACGGAGAAAAAATAGTTTAGAATAGTAATTTGTCATTCCTCGACAGTCTTTTAATGCAAATTGATGACCATCGATATTTCACGATACCTGATTTGAAGATTCAAAGAGTAGTGTAGCATGCACTTCATGATATGTGAGTGCAGCCCTACCTTTATTTATATAAATATTTTCTGTTACCTTTAGCTAGTATAGTGACCGTGGAGTCATTCCCCATTTGATAAGAATCTATTTTTTTCCGAGACAGCTTTCTTCACCAGTTTTTCAATAAATCCATACATGAAAACCCATCCGAGCAAATTTTTCGATTTCCCATACTTCTGTGAAGATAAATTCGAGGAGCTCACTCCAGCAAAACATTTACAAAGATGTATTCGCATCAATTGTTTCTGGCATTGAAGAATAATTCACCGACATCCATTCGCTAACGACCGCTAATTCGGTCACTAAAGTGTGTGTACCTTTCGTTGAAGAGTTGGTTAATCACAGGTTAATTATTTCGATCAGTATTTTCACTTCCTTGATAATAAAAATGGCATAAAAAACATGTTTTCCAACACGCCAGAAATATGGAACTTCGAATAACTGGTATGTGATTTACACTCATCCTTCTGAAATTTTGTACGTCTTCATCCTCCTTCTGATCAATCACATCATCATTGCCAGGAAAGGTCTTGTTTGATTAATTTGCAATGTAATTAGTAAAGGTGGATCTACAAAATACAATAGTAAACAATTTTGATGACTTTGTAAACTGAAATAATGTAAAAGAAACCACAATGTTAATTTTCCTATCACATTGTAACTTACATGTAGCATACTAGATATTAACGTGGTCGATCACATATCTTAGATAATAAAGCTCTTAAAGTAACACTGTTCCTTTCATGTTTTTGATATTATGCTTCTAGACATTGCATTGTTGAATTCATATTTTTGTTTAATATATGATAGCATTAGACTTTTTATTGATATTATCGATTACACATACTTACTAGGATAGTACTGCGTTATATTATCGCGTCAGTGAATTTAGTGTATTGTAGCACTTGATTACATTATCGCCTTACGTGATTTTGGTATATGATAATACTACATAATAAAGTCGCCTTACGTAATATTTGGTTTCAACAAATGTTATTGAATTAACAAAAGGAAAAGACAACAGGCAGTGCCTATACAAGTCTTCACCTGACGTGATATTGACATTTGATAGTAAAAGATTATATTATCGCCTTACGTGATTTTGGTTTATGATAATATGTTGTCGTTTGTATGCTTTTGATATATATTTATATAATAAATGACTTAAATTGTCGCTCAAATATTTTTGACATGACTCTGCTTGATGATGTCGCTGAATTGAGTTTTTTATGTAAAGAATTAGATTTTGTCTCCTGCATGCTTTTGATATATGTATGTGTCTGTTTTGATATGTGGTGACATAACAATATTCCTGGTTTTATGTTAGAAATCATGTCAGATACCACGTTAATTGCAAGTGCTATCATTTCCTAGTACCTGGTTTCACATCTGATATTTAGTTTAATTTGTTGTGTGTGTTTATATATAATTTTATGGGACAAAATGTTGAAATTAACAATGCCCTATTTGGTATTGGTACTTACTTTCTCTCACAGATGTATTTAAGCTCGTCACTGCAACTTCTACTTGCGAAATGTGAATCAGCATCGTCCAGACTCAGCGCAAAGCACTCTGTTGATGAACTGCGTTCCACAGTGATCCAGTATAGGTTTGCTTCAGGAATTACAGAGGAGATCACTTTAATTACAATGTGTATCTAAACCTGCACTCGAAAGTCAATAACAAACTCTTATACCTGACTTCGAAAATACATCATTTAATACTATTCCTGTGCATGGATATATATACTGAAAGGGAAAATAGCAATATTTTCTTCAAATGACGTAGATTTCCTTTTATTCAGTGCATATATAGCTGAACTGGCCAGGGTAAGGAAGCATTTCACGCTCGTGACATCAAAATGGGACAACAATTATGAGACGTTACGAAGTCGGGAACATTCTGAAGCCCCGACTCGGACATTACGACGCCTATTTTGTGGTTTCAATGCTAATTTTGGTGGCTCGAATGTGAAAAACACTCACTCATGCCCAGGGGTGTAGGGAAGGGAAAGTTTACATCCTGCATTTTCAAATATGTGCAAAACCCCCAGAAAGCCTCGGTTTTTAACACAATTTGAAAACCACAGAGCTCTAAAAAAGCAATAATGTTCATTTGAAGGTAAAGGATCATTTTGTTATCTATGGGAATTGCATTTGTGAACATTGAATGCGCAATCCAATTTGACGTTGACTCAAGGTGGTTCTCGCGAAAAATGGAATTATCGAACCAATCAACAGCGTACGTAACTCCTCCTTTTGAGCATTATTAGCTGCGATGACTCTTTCGTGCATTGAATCCTATAGCGCCAACATTAACTGAGCGACAATGATTGGAGGGTTCGGCCAGCATCGTATCCCTCTGTCCAACTAAATGTTTTAGAAATGTTTTATCAGGAAGAGATCAGGACTGTTCGGGGCCATTCTATGGTATACTGATTGCTGCCACAAAATAACAGCATTCCCTCGCTACATTTGCACACACACTTTCTTGAATAAAGACCAGGGCAATCTTGATTCCATCTAAATGTTTACCCCACACCCCCTCAATATATAGGTTAAGAAAAATACTTGACTATTCTAGATGATAACAGTACTCCAAATTGCAAGGAGGAACGTCTTTAGGAATGAGCGTTCAGACTTTGATTAGCCCGGCGCGTCGTTGCCATAGCGACCTTATCGAATGCGCTCCGACCTTTTTGCCTTTGTTGACATTCTTGCTGTGTTGTCAATATCTTCCATATTCTCTTATTTTACCATGAAAAAGTAATTTATTCAGGACGTTTGAATAAATATAACTATTCTTTGAAATTGGCGACTATATTGCTAAATCAACGGTTACATTACAGCATCAAAGATGTAAATGTATCAGTTTTATATGTCTAATCTAATATCTACAAACTTACTGAAATTGGTATTAACAAATGATCCACTGGTGCTAAAATGTGCTGCCATTTTAACTATCAGCGCTTCGTCCGTTTTGGTTAACACGGAAACAAGATCCGCTGAGTCAGCAACACATGCAGCCTGTAATGATAAAGAAAAGTAATTTAATTAACAAAGTATTACAGGTGTCTCTCTATGTGTTGTAAATAACGTCAATATTTACATAATGTGTATCATAACCCCCATTTATACATTTTTCCTATTTGTGCTTGTGGTAAATATTTTCAATTATTTTTAAATCAAAAGTGGACAAAAGTTTTAAAAAGTATCATTTTAAGACTTCGATGAACTAAACATGGGTTCGAGAATTTGTTCTCTGATCTTATCAGCTATGATATGTACCGGCCATAAAAACATGCTGTAAGGGCACATAGAGCCTTGACAGACAACTAAGTATATAGAATAGCTACTGATCACTAGGCCTCTGTACTGCCTCAGAGTAACGTATACAGTAGCGGTAGAGCACCACGTTACAGTAACAAAACGTTGACGATTTACTTGACAAATTGTCCAATGTGTTTGTCGACCAAAATTCAGTGTTCCTAAGTCTGTAATTATCTTCCGTGATTTTTTAGTGCCATATGCGGTTAATTTCCTACATGATCTGAACTCAAGATATAATTGAAAACAGGGCTAAGATATCACAATATCGCTGCTTTGATAAAAACATGTTTCCACTCTAATAATTGTAACATTGTGCCTCTTCATATAACTAGTGCTGGCTGACTTTTTTATATTTAAACCATCATTTCTCTATCCATTTGTAGTACAATATATAGAAAGTACAACAAGAGGCCCAGAAGGCCTGTATATCTCACCTGGATAATAAAGCAACCATGGGAAATTATTCTTATTACATAAAATCCCTCCAATGGTACAGAAGAAGAAAGATTTTAAAGATTTAAACCTTGAGTTCCAGGCTAAATTGGGAGAAAATCCCTAAGGATCTCAAAGGTTTTTATCTTTATTTCCCCTATTGGGCCCTGTAACCACATGGAGTCCAAACCCACCGTTTATACAAAACTGAGTTCCCTTGGCCAAAGCATGCTCAAGAAATAATTGGGATGCAATCCCTTGATTCCTATTGTAGAAGAAGGATTTTAAAGGTTTACCTCTATTTCCATTATGTGGCCCACCCCTCTGCCCCCAGGCGGGGCACACCTACCGTTTATACAAAATCAAGTCCCCTTGGCCCAAGGATGCTCCAGACCAAACCAGGATAAAATCCCTTAATACATACGGTAGAAGAAGGATTTTCCTTTATTTCCCTTATTCGGCCCCATCCTTCTGCCCCCAGGGGTGCCACATCCACCATTTATACTAAATTGTGTCCCCTTAGCCCAAGGATGCTCTAGACCAAATTGGGATGAAATCCCTTAATCCCTATGGTAGAAGAAGGATTTCACATGTCTTTACCTCTATTTCCCATATTCGGCCCCACCCCTCTTCCCCAAGGGGTGCCACACCCACATTTTATACAAAATTGAGTTCCCTTGGCCCAAGGATGCTCTAGACATAATTGATATAAAATCCCTTAATTCCTACAGAAGAAGAAAGATTTCAAAGGTTTCAACTCTATTTCCCCTATTGGGCCCAGGACAGGAAAAGTAGCCTTTTAAAGGAAAAGTTGACGGACGGACGGACGGACGGACGGACCGACGGACGACGGACGCTGCGGTATGGCATAAGCTAACCATGATCCTTCGGACCAGGTGACCTAATAAAAATTGAAATATGCAACTTTCATCAAATGACCTATCACAGCGTCAACATACCAGAACAAATCGGAACTCATATCTCATATTCGATAAGATGGAAAACAGGGAAAAAGAGAAATCCGTACAAAAAGACACTCGGACCATCTGTCTCTCCCACAAAAAGTCGGAGGTGAAGTTGATCGACAATAAAACTAAAGCTGAAATAAAACATTCTATTTGCTATTTTTCCGACAAGGTTTCTTTCTACAACAAAAGATAAGGTACCTGTGCGTCCGATAGTTGCTTTCGTGATGTCTTTATCTGTATACATCTGCCTTCGAATGGCACCCACCTTCCTCTGCACAGTGTCCATGTGAAATCTGGTGAAGAACGCATGCCATGTAATGTATCGTTAATAAAAAATAATAGGAAGCATGCACCAAGTGATAACTGAGATACAATGATAAAAAATTAAACAATTATATCAAATTTTTTCCCTTCCCCCAAAGATGCTTCTGACCAAATATGGAACAAATCCTTTCATTCCTACAGAAGAAGAAGGTGAGCTAAAAAGTAAACAATTACATTATCGCTGATATATTTATATCACGAAATATGTAACTGTTCATGTTATCTATTTTCTTCTGACTAAAGAATTGAGACGGATTATTTATGCACTTCGTTGCTACGTCATATAATGGTCTCTTGACATCTGTTTTAGGTTTAGCTGCTAGTATTTGACATTCTTGGAATTTAGTTAATGCTTTCCTGACTTTCACCTTTTTTTTTAAAAATTGGCAAAATTTAACATCAAACGACGTAATATACAAAAAAAACAAGTTTTGTAATCTTAAATGACATTTTTATATACATTTTGATATACATGTTATATAAAACAGCTGTAATTAATGAATATTGTTTCTATCCAGTTTCAAATTAAATTCTATCGGTTGAATGACTGAAGCTATGGCCAAGATATACCTACCAAAAATATCAAAAGCAATGAAAGTCAGCACAATGTTATTCTATTTGATGTATTGTGAATTAACACTTCTTGGTTAGTTTTGTTAGCAATATAAAGCTGTAAACGAGTTGAAAGTTTTGTTTAAAATCTCTTGTATCACTCTGTTGGCTGCATTTCCTGATTAATTATCATCAAATTCTCATCAAATGGGTTTGTTGGCCTTATACATGTTTTAAACAAATTTGAATAAAGACATTATCAGTAAAAAGCCAGAGTCATTGTTGTTAAAAATAGAATTTCACCGTCACAGTCTCCTTCATTCTATCTACGGCATTTCTTCTAGGATTTTTATTAAACAGATATTTTGATCTTGATCTTAACTTTGAAAACTATTGGACGTCATCAGTCAAAGGTCAAGGTCATTATTACTGATATTGTTAATTGCACCATCAAACTACGTGTCATCACTCATACGACTGCATTCTGAGTCATCATCATAGCAACCATATTGATTGGCTAATTATCATGAGACTTCACAGACATGTTAGCCTTGGACATGAACGTACATTGGACGTGTTCGAATACGATGGCCATTAGTTAACGGTCACTATCACTAATGTTCAATTTCACAATCACACGCCTTTTTATCGATATAGCTGTTGCATTTCTGAACAGATCTTCATGAAACTTAACACGCAAGCTTGCATGGGAAATGCCGTGGATAACTGCGAGTATTGGCGTCATTATGTGCATGTATATATCTTTCACAAACGCAGCAGTATTATTCATCACTGAAAATGTAGTCTTAAACTAGAAAAATACAAACTACGAACTTAAAATATATAATTTATCAAAGAAGCTAGTTGCTAGAGGAATCAATAATTTTCCATTACATGTACTCGTAGTTATTTCCAAGATTTACAAGCCAATAACTCTTCCTCTCACCCTTTTTCATATCTGACATATTTTATTGTTTTTTCTTGATGCTGTCCGTTTTCTATCTTAAATATTTCAGTTGGAAAATGAATTAAACTACTTCGTTATTGACACTATTCCGTCCTTTCGTATTGTAGAGTTATCTGCTCTTGATAGCAGGTATTGATTTTTACGTCATTTGTTTGTGAGAGTAACGTCATAATTTTTCGAGAAAACGACGTAATTTTCTCACACAAACTAATGACGTAACAAGCAATACCTACTCACAAGAGCAGATAACTCTGCAATACGAAAAGACGGAATAAAGCAGCAGACCTACATTAAGGGCAGCAGGCTATAATTGTACCATATCCTTTATTTCAATAACAACAACAGAATACCGAAGTGTCAACAAAACAATAGCTCGAACTCACAATCTATGAAACTAGTGCAAAATATGAACAAAAGAGAATATGACCAGGCGATCCGGAAGGGTAAGCGTCTACTGTTTAAATTAAAGATATGTCACGTTTACTGAATGACAATTCCTGCGTCTTGAACATAAAACTACACATACAATGCACTCAAACGATATAAATAGTATTGAAATTATATAAAAACAACTTAAAACCAGTATGTTTACTAAACTTACACATAGGAGTACAGATGAACCCGAGTTGAGGTAAGTGTTCACAGGAAGAATCCAGTGGACAAGAATAGTTCGCACAGGGCTCATTGAAAACCTAAATAACAAATATGTTCAAAAGTTTGCAAACGGCAATAGTTTTTTGTAATATCTAGATGAAAAATCAATACAAAAGATGTCTTTTAAATTTGATTGGTGACCTGTCTAACGGTTTTTTCCGGCCGTTATCTTTGACAATTAATAGTAGGTCGTATTGCACGTCTTAATTTTAATATTTAAATAATTGGAGTATTTGATTAAAGTACATACTCAATGTAATATCAATATCAAAATTCCAACATGTTAACGCATTGATTAATTTCCGCGATTATAATATATACAATAAAAAAAATATATGCAGAAACTTCAATTAGCGCAAACATATATTAGCACGATCATATATTAGCGCAATTATATATTAGCACAATCATATATTAGCACAATCATATATTAACGCATTGTTTAAAGCTCGAAAAGCTCTTAAATGATAAAACCGCAAAAAAGATATGTTAAGGTTCAACAAGCCCACTAAAAGGTGTAATAGTCACAGTAAATTTCAACCCCCTGGTAAGTCATTTTCAAAGACCCTTGTTAAAAATCGGGATATATGTTTGTAATTTGAATGTATTGAACGTGTGCATTAGCTATTAAAAAGGTAAAAAAACCAGGTTAACGTAGTTAAAACTAATGTCTTCATAAAAATAATCTCTTTTGGCGACCCAACTGAATGGAATGACATATTATATAAAGTGTATTTATATACCTACGACATGTGGAGCTGATTTTCTCTTAACAAGATGTGGAGAGGCATACCGGCCTCAAATGTCAATGATTGAGGTTATGGGAATGAACAAACATCATAGAAAAATGTCCGAGTAACATATTTTACTGGTATATATGTGTAAAACCATAGACCTATGACCATAAAACTACATCAACTTCATATAAATTGTCCTTTCTTAGCATTCAATGTTGTTATAAAAAAGCTAGACATGTTATAAACGTTATCGTACTTTTCAGTTTAAATGTTTATAACATGTCTAGCGCATTCACAGAATGTAATGAAATGGCAAATCAACCAAAGTTCATTTATCGATCAAGGTTGCTTAGCCTATGCTTTCTTATTCATAATCTGCTAGAAAATATGACCAGGGGATTTAACTATGATTTTATTGGTTTGCATGGTAACATCTATCTTGATTTGAGGTCGGAATTTCTCTCAACAGCTAGTAGAAGAGAAATAAAACTACGCATGACCTAGGCATACAATTAAACTTTAAATATTATATAATTTCTTACCAATCAGTTTGGTCGCAAAGGAGATTGACATGTTATAAGTCCGGTGAAACTATTTTTATGAAATGTCAGCATGACTTATTTTCTACTTTGTGTATTTTTTAATAGCAAATGTACAAGTTCAATCTATTGAAATTACATATATAAGTTCCGATTTGTAATTAAGGTCGTCGAATATGACTTATCGCGGGTTGAAATATAGGGTGACTACAGCATCTATTAGGAGACTTGTTGAACCATAACAGTATACATAGTCATCAATGAAATAATTTTCTAGAATATTTTTTACATCGTTAATGGTATTATGTCATGTCCAAGTATATGTGTGACCTAATATTTTGATCCGAGAATTTCGTCATACGATATATCAATATATATTATGAGAATTATGACTAGATATTTCAACACATTAATAGATATGTGTGCCTCTATTAAATCATCTAAATATAATCAGAAATTGAGGAGACCCCTTTACAAATATTATCAGGAATTGAAAACCGCATTTGAAATATAATCAGGAATTGGGAAGACACCATTATAAATAAGATTAGGAAATGAGGAGATCCCTTTACAAATATAATAAGGCGTTCAGGAGACCCATTTACAAATAAAATAAAACGTTTAGGAGACCCATTTACAAATAAAATAAAACGTTTAGGAGACCCATTTACAAATAAAATAAGGCATTTAGGAGACCCATTTACAAATAAAATAAGCCATTTAGGAGACCCATTTACAAATAAAATAAGGCATTTAGGAGACACATTTACAAAT
>JAUMHH010017440.1:0-10841 GCA_032359455.1 Chlamys rubida | reverse complement strand
GAGACACGGACGTAATGTTCTCACACAACCCAATGACGTAACAATCAATACCTGCTCACAAGAGCAGATAACTTTGCAATACGCAAAGACGGAATGGCCTCTATTGTGTTGATTTGCCGTTAAGAATTCAATGATCATAATTATACTTCAGGCAATAATTTCACTGGAAAATTTGCACTTATTCAATATTTCATCCCAAAGTCAAGGTCAGATGAGGTCAAGGTCACAGTGACCTACTTATATGTTACTGCACACATTCTATTTGTAATGCATGCTGTCTTCGAGTTTCATCAAGACATCATCATGTACAGTCAAAATGTTATAGACCAGATCTAGACGAGATTATGTTAGATGAACCATGCAGTACCTCCCTTTGTTTGAGAAGCTTATTTGAGTCATAAATTACACTACCTTGTAAATTAAATGTGAAATAATAAATAAATATGCAACTAAAATTCTGAAATCACTATATTATCCCTTGGCTAATGACCATGAATGGTTTATGACTCGGTTTCTTTTTTCTTCATATCAAAATAAAATAAATCGAAAAAATCATTAGTAAAGAAAAACACAAAAAGATTGAAAATGATATTCAAGAACAGAAAAATCTACTAACACCAGCTTTGTTAAAAAAAAAAACAAG
This sequence comes from Chlamys rubida, assembly GCA_032359455.1. Taxonomy (NCBI): domain Eukaryota; kingdom Metazoa; phylum Mollusca; class Bivalvia; order Pectinida; family Pectinidae; genus Chlamys; species Chlamys rubida. Next base: position 10,198 of record JAUMHH010017440.1, on the reverse strand, counting down.
AGAAATTACATATAGCCTGAAAAAGAATATGTGCATACTTGAACTTTTAACAGATTTTCACCTACATGAATATTGTGATAGGAGAAGGAATTTTACATAACAACTGTACAGCTAGCAAAATATAGAATAAACTTAAAGATGGATTCCGGCCGATTTTCTGTATTCTAAGCCTTATTATCGGGCATTTGTTACTGTGATGCATCAAAGCGGTGACATAGCATACAAGGTGTATGATATTGCATCTCATATGCTTCAAAATCCTATCGTGACAGGATGTATTCAAATTGACCAGAAGAATATGGTCTCTTCAATTTGTGTTGTAAAGCCTAAAGGATTATAATTAGTCTAGTTTCAAATCAAAGGGTTCTGAGGTTTACCTTGCCATGAAATCAAAAGTGTGATAGCTATTTGACTAAATTATGCAAAGTTTTTTTTTTCATCATATCAGCACTTCTCGTTTCAATTTTCTCTCACTGTGGCAGTTATTGGTTGTAATGATTGACGAAAGCCAGCTGGAACCCATCTTTAACTCATTCACCCCTGAAATTTCATAATGAACTATTCCAACCTTTGAATTGGAAGAGTTCAAAAGTGTCTTCAGGGGTTAATGAGTTAATCTAGCTAGATGAATGAAAAATGTGATTAGTGATCACATCAAAATGGCACCTTTTCGCTTTCCAAGTTTTTCAATCGTTGTTCTAACTGTGCAATCACAGTCTGTTCTGAGTAGAATTTGTCCTGTAAAATAACACACATGATAAGAAGAATGGATATATTATTATAAATATTGTTTTTTTTCTTCAATCCGCTATCAACTATTACTTTCATGTCTGTAATAAAAACAAATTGATTTATGTTAATACTGTAAAACGATTTTATCATCAGTGTTTGTCAATATGCACAAATGTAGTATGACCAACAGATATAGCCGGACACAAGTAGCTTCTTCAGAATGTTCTACACGTATGTACATTTCCAATTGATTTAGAATTAAAATTACTGTAACGTTATTCTGTTAAACTGGCTTTCCTGAAAAAGATATCCAGTGATATTTGCATTTTCTATTTCCCAAATTGTTATGGTTTCATGAATCTGCATTTGTTGGGTAAAATATAGAATTTCAGAATTCTAGTTTGATTCTAGCCTTTCCAAGTTCCTGATTGCCTCATGCATATATGTAAAAGTGGTGCTGGCATTTACTACATTTTGTAAACATGCACTGATAAAAGAAGTTTCTGTGGTGGTCATTCTTGAAAGTTATATGAGTGAAATGATGAACATATAGATACTTTCAGTACATTCAATCAGAAATTTTGTTTCATTTTTAAGCAACCTATGATATCTGATGTACATGTTATGCCAAATAATATAGGTTACATGTACTTGAAGATCTATTAATAATAGCTCTTCAAATTTTCTCTGTAGTATGAAACTCAAAATATTTTAAGTACAGATTTGTACATGCATGAAGGTATTCTAAACTGCATTTGCTTATAACCAAGATCTATAACAAAACTAGATCTCCTAGTACCGACCAAGAGCTCACTCTGATGAGTATACAAGACGTACACAGAAATGAAATTTCATGAACCGAGGAGAAATGCTGCAGTAAAATATAAATAGTCACTATGGTTAATCATTTCACCCTTATACTCATGTATAAATGTTATTTTGTGCCCCTGTCCTTATACCATATCAAGCTGTACTGCTAGCAGACCACATGTGCAGCTACGTATTATGTTTGTGAAGCACATGTAAATATAATGGAAAGAGAAAGTAGAACCTGGTACTGCTGTATCTGCTGTCGCACAAACTGAAAGTTGTTTTCATACTGGAGGAGTGTTTGCTGAAAAAAATTGTTATAGTAGTGTGTGAAAAATACCGTAAATTTGCAAGTATAGTGCACACTTTTTTAGATAAATATTGTCATGTCAAAAAGGGGGTGCGCATTATACGCAGGAACAAGTCATTCTTGGGTTATCGTTCTCGAGTTTCAGGTCCGCCATATTGGATTACCTCCCTTCAAATAGTTTTGTTTGGAGTTGTCGGTCATATATGATAGATTGAAGATAAAAAAAAAACCCACAATTTGTACCTACTCTAAAATGATTAAAATCAGTAATCTGTTGTCATGACTGCTGATTTGGCGACAAACACTAGCTGGGTACAGGTAACATTTTTACAGTAGTAAGTTGACCGGAGGGCATAACCACCAACGCTGTCTGATCCACCACGTGGTTATCGAAGAAATTTGACCCCAAAAACGTACCTGCGCACTATACCCGCAAATTTACGGTATATGCTTTATACAGTATGTTCTTTTCATTTGAATTCTTTTTATTGATACATTTCAGATAAACACAAGTTGATCTGCAGCAATCATCCTGCAAAATTAGCTGTGATGAAAAACATTATAAATACTTTGACTTCCATATCAAATAGAAATGCTTAAAGCATTTCAAATAATAGTTAAATAGTTGAGTGCATATACCAACGCCCAAAAATTGAAATTACTTCCGTCTTGATGCCTGAAATAGCAAAATGTACCTAAAAAATGAACACAAAATATATGACAACGGTGATTATTTATCTTATTTATCATATATATATACATGAATGTCTAATGACATACGACAGTTTAACTCATTCACCGGTGCCCCTCAAGACACATTTGAACTCTTCCAATTCAATGATTGGAATAGTTCATTATGAAATTTCAGGGGTGAATGACTTAAGGTAATGCTTTATGTATCATTTGGAGTCTCATACACAAATATAAGACCCCCACACATCAGAGAGTACACATTTCTCTCATTGTGACTGCATATACAACATATGTCTAAAATGTTGGTGCTGCACATAAGTTAGCACTTTCAGAGTTGTGGAACACTTTATAAATTATGTTGTGTACACTTGTTGCTTAAATCTGATTGTTGCTAGGATATGAAGGTTTACAGTGTGTATATGCCTTCATCCATTAAAATATTTCAAACACTTTAATATAAATACACATACTATGTTTGATTGTTAAATATTGCTACACTACATTTTTACATGTACCTGTATATACAGCCAACATTTTAAAAATAATTTTAACCATAACACAAATGCGTATATAATTTATGACAAAGATATGCAAGAAAATAATGATATACTACAGATATGAGAGTAAAACCTTATTTGATATGGCTTCATTATGTAGAGTTTTGGAAGCTAGAATTTAGCTGGATTATTTAAAAAAATAGTTATTCTGATGAAATTCTTTAGTATTTTATTACAAGAAAATCTTTTCAATGAAATTTTCAAATGCCATATACTGTACTGTACAGTCATGTATATACTTGCCAATATAAAGTTCTGACAAAGTTTATTCAATAAGTACATGATTCAGGTCCATATCGGCCCACACACCCGAGTTCTAGCACTAACATTTCTCAGACAACAATCAGGCTTCATGTGTATTGTAATAGATTACCATATACAACATGTAAACTAGCGCTCAATCTAAGCAGGGGTGTAAACAAATTTCAAAGCATTTGCAACAGGCAAGTAGACCTTAGAAATCCTTTTGCCCAAATAGAGTTTCTACTTGTCCCATAAAATGCATATCATAACACATACAATTTTGTAAATAACTGTTCATGACATATTCTTAGGAGTTGTTTTTTCTGAATAACTCCAAATATTATAATATGGATTATTTACTATTTAATTGCAGCGATTTATTGATTGGTTGATTGATTCATTTACATTTAATTAACTTTTGCCTATTTGTTATGTTTAATTCCCGAAATCTGGGTCCAGATCTGTCTGGTTATTAGTGACACCAATGCAACTTCCTGTTTGATAAACCCAAAGGTTTTTCAGACCAAAACGATGTCCCTCGGGTGTTAAATAGTACATATATACTAGTCATTCAATATTTAAGTAAATCTTTTATTTATCCCTATTGTACAATATAGCTGGAGTTGCAGTTATTTCCATCAGCCTAAAAGTCTGAAAAATCTTCTGAATTGATGAAAAGACTGCTAATATTCTATTGACAAATTTTCCCCCAAAAACCAAGAATTAAGTAGTTTTTTTCATTAATTTTTGTTTGTTTCATAATTGTTTGAGTATATTTTACTAAACTACATACAGCCAGTTAAGTTAATCCTTTATTCACATCCAGTTCAGGTAGGAACAGAGAAACCAATGCAAATATATGTTTAAGAAACTAGTCTAGTGAACAACGTTTTTGCACTTGCCTGAGCGCTGAAACTGGTTGTCACAGGCATCAGGCAAGTGGAATATTACACCCCTGCTAAGATGCATGAAGGGAAGGGAATCAATAGTAAGGGGAGATAATAAGTATTAAGGGACATAAAGCCAGCCTTCACCAGGAATGTCAAATAAAACTTCAAACTATGAACCTTGCAAATTACCTTGAACTTTGAAAATTATCACACAAACTATAATGTATCATGATCAGTACTTCTTTAGTTTATATATTATCTGTGATGTCATTTTTTCACCGATTGAAATCAGGTACGGTAAGTTAAAGATGTTCATGAGAAACTGAAACACACTTGTAATACATTCAGCAGTAATTATCATGTCATAAAATTATCATAAAATTTAGCTTTTTTGTAAAGTTTAATTATTTGACATCAGTATAAGATAAAAGGATTCAAGAGTTTTCAAAACAAGTTATGCAAATGAGAGAAAAGTTGTTCCAGATCCATGAAAGCAACACTGATCCACACACTGAACCTTTCCATTAGCTAATCCAACAACAGGTTTACTGGCGTCAGTAACAAAGGTCAAGCACCTACACCAACAACAAGGGAGATAACTAATGTAAAACCTTCATAGCAGCATTCTGCTTCTCTAGGTTCCTTTTCACTGCCCGATCTAAGTTAAGTTGTTGCTAAGGAAAGGCATAAATGATAATGAAAATGTGGGAAATTACATGCATTAATAAGTCTAAAAGAAAATAAAAGAAAATGAAAGACTTGAGTTATATGGCTCTTATATAATATGTATCTGGCAAATAGCAGAATTCGTTTTAAAAGAAAATCTTTAACTACAATACGGTAGGCTTTATTAGGTATGGTATGTAAAGAAATGTTTCAAATTTCAATATTGTATGCATCTTTCTAGTATAAACACATTAACTCAAAATTGTTCCTTAAAATTATGCAAGTTAAAGGTCAATTGTGTACATGGTATGAAACTGGTAAACAGTTCAGAACAAGAAGCTACATGGGTAATAAGAAATGAATGACTGATGACGGACTCAGCAGTATGGCATAAGCTCTACTTAGTTCATAAGAGAAAAATTTCAGGGCAATAAACAATAGAGTAGGGGGGTATGGATAGTTACAGGGCAATGAAAGTACATTGGACCATGCACATAGGAGGAAGGAGTTATAGGGGACGATGATATACAAGGAACTCGATCTACAGGAGGATATAGGCATCATTTCACCTCAGGGATGTATTATGGTAAAGAGTTGCATTTATAGAAGGTCAAGTTTCATGGAAAGGATTTGTACAGGAAGGATAAGGTAACCGTTCTTCCCAAGGAAAAAGGTGGTTAAGAAAAAAAAACTTGATTTAGGACAAGAGGATATATAGGCACCATAGAAGGCAGTGACTCTGTTGTAGAGTGTTGAACAATCGGACTACAATCAAATCCCTTGCTCAATTTATATCTTATATTTGTAAAATACTACGCTTCAATTAGGATCCAATAACATGAAGCATCTCATAAGAAATTGAAATGACATGTACGTATACTCTAGCCAAGGAGTATGATGTCCTTTGAAATTCTGTGTATTTGAAAACACATGTGTTTATCTATATATATATGTAATCATCCAGGTTTTGAATAACAGGTCACTTAAACATGGACCTTAACGTTAACCCTTTCACCCCTGTAGACCATAATGGATTCATCCAGACAATGCATCATAGAGTTTGTTTGTTTGTTTGTGTTTTACCTTAACCACTTGGCCACCGCGGCCCCTTACAGCATGGTAGAGTCTACTGAAGTCACATAGGGGTGAAAGGGTTAATCCACTTTTAGTCAGCTCCGATATTGAAGTACACATATCAATGAGTAATGAAACAAAGGATTTGGTTTTAATCAGATTATGAGTTGAGCGTAAGCAAGTCCAAGAGCCCAGGGAAAACAAGGAAGAATTAACTAAATCTACACCTTTACTTCTTCAATCTGCCTCTCAAGTCCAGTTCTCTCCCTTACACCTGTATCAACTTGTGTCTGTGTGCAGCAATATAGGGTCAATGTTCTTACACATCACATGTTCTTGCATTTTATTCAGAAAATTGTTAACGGAAATAATATCAAACATAATCACATCTTTGATTGAAATCTTCACATTAGTCTTCAAAAGGAAAATATCTTCATGTGTGTGCAATTAGTTTTAGTTTTGCCAAACCTTTATTTTTCTACATTCATCCGATTTAAACATATCCAAACTATTTTATCTGATTTTTACAATAATTAAAATATATACATAATAGACCATTTCACTTGAACTGCAGGACATGGGCAAGCAAATCCTCATGTCAACTTGTCTTACGTCACAAAAAAGTTATAACACCAAATATGTATTTGTCACAAAACATTGGTGTGGAGATCCACATTTTCGATTTTCTAACCAATGTTGCGGTCCAGCAGTTAAAGTAAAAGGGTCAATTATATATAATGGTCACTTTTTTAGAGTATCTTGATAGTGTTTGTGTAAGGTAGCAGTGTACAGTAGAAACGGCTTGATCCTAAAAATAAAGGGCATGTCTCGGATAAACATGGATAGTGAATTCAACCTGCACAACACACCTACATATATATACATATTTATAAACTACATTTTGATTACATTTTGTTTAGAAGACTTTTTTTTTCAAAAACTGTTTTCCCCAGATTTGGGACTTGTGAAAACCATGGTTACCACATCGAAAAACACCAAACTGTGCAAAAAAAACATGATTTTTAACCCAAAACTTCACACCCGCTAGTAGTAGGGAAGTACCGCTTTTGGGCCAGGGTCATTGAGTGCAGACTCCTATATAATCCTTACCACCACCCCGCACCACCCTGCAGCACCACCCTACACGTAAGACCGGGTGGTACCGTTATGATGACGTCACGGGTTTTCCCCGGTCTGGCGCAGGGTCATTGAGTGCAGTCACCTATATAATCCGTACCACCACCCCGCACCACCCTGCAGCACCACCCTAACACCGGATGGTACCGTTATGATGACGTCACGGGTTTTCCTCGATTGCATCACGTTTAGAAATATCGAAACCGGTTTCAACCGGATCGGTGATGTTCTGGAACCTTCTGTGACATCACAAACAATGCACTTTAGAGGTCAACAGTTTACATCTAGGAGTGAGATTAAACAACAATTATTGAAACAGTAAACGATGAATTTCAGGCAAAAATTTTAGCCCGGGCATACTTTTTATTCACCTTTGCTCTTTGGTTTACCTTTGTCATAACATCAGAATACATTTGGTATTATTGAATTTGATTGTAACGAATGGTTTTGTTTTCCTGTATATGTAAATATCTAAGGTCATGACGGTCTGTTTATTGTCTGTGACCTGTCATATTCTGCTGAACAATGTATTACACTTCGAGTTCGACCTATATAAACAATAGAACATTTATCAAATAACTATCGTAATATTTATCATTTTCAAAGTAAAAGTAGAACATCTGTACTATTTTATATAATCCTAATCTTGTAGAATTGTTTTAAGACACAGTAAGGTAAGTTAAATTACTTTCAGACGTTTAAAACTCTATAGCTGTTAAAGAATTTTAGGATGTCTACTTATGATATGTTTTGCTGAAACATTTTTCAAATACATTCTTTTCTTAAGATCCTCAAATTTGCTTCCTATTAGGGTGCAGAAATATTAACTCTGGTTTACCTTATCGAATTCATTAAACAAAAATTGTAGAATTAATTCGAAGTTTTGGGCACAGTTTTTCAAAATGTGATAAGCTTAATCAGTGATTATCGCACATTTTATTACAGGTCATTTTGATATTCGTTTATTTTAAAAACATAACCAATAATTGACTGAAGATAATCTAAATAGCAAATATTTCAGTTGAGTAAAGTTACATATGAGATAAGTATAACAATAAATGAAGATTTCCATGATTAATCCCACTCGTTACAATAAGAATGATTCCAGAATCATCATGTTGGAGGTCACACCGTACGCATTATGTAGATAATTGATTAAAACTGCTAATTATAGGCAAACAATATAAATGTAATATCAAAGTTTTTAAAACCGATGGGTAAAATGACCCAAGGTAATAAAGAACTTGAACATGAACTTTCTACACAAACAATGTACCTATTAAACGTGTCACAACGTTTCAGTCATTGTTTGGGACAAAAGGGGCCAGTTGATCTTGAAACGTTGCGACACGTTTAATACGTTGTTTGTGTAGAAAGTAAAACTTCGATATCACATATTAACAAACTGATGAATCTAATTGAAGATAATATATCTGTACGTATGTTAAAATTTCTTAATGATGATTCCTCTTAACACCTAAAAATGTTGTAAAATGAGAATGTAAGACGTTTATTAAAAGGAAACTGAATATTCAAACAATTTTACTGCAGTTACGTACGGACACCAAATTGATATGCTTATTACAATATATATTGCAACTTGAAAGTACTCCAGATTTAAAACTGGAGTTACCTCCCATTACCCATACTATTTGGATAACTAGCTTTCGTTATATATATGTTTTATGTATATTTTATTGTATCATGGTATATATGTATTCTGTTCCGCAGCATTCTGTTCCGTGTTATGGTCCTATAACACGGAACAGGATTGCAGACAAATAATCATAACATGTTAGCACATTATTTATTTTGTCTGCATTCCTGTTGCGTGTTATAGGACCATAACACGGTACAGAATGCTGTTTAATGCTTAATAATCTTAGTCAGCAGTAAAATGACTTATCATCAATTAAATTGATTAAGCTGATCAAAACCTTTTTTTAATAATTCCTTTGATTTATTACAGTTTAGAACAAGTCAAAAATATATCACATCAAATAATAAATGTAGACCAATCCATTTCACACCAGGCTGAATGCCAAAATTAGGCCAAGTTTGATCCCCACTCAAACCAATATTCCACTATACAGTGAAGCCTGTCCAAAATAACCTGAACCTCGAGTGTTCTGACATCCACCTGTCTAATAAGACCCCTGAGCATTCTGTAATAATGTCTAATCTGTCCCCTGAGTATTCTGACATCCTGTCTAATCTGTCCCCTGAGTATTCTGTAATAATGTCTAATCTGTCCCCTGAGTGTTCTGACATTTCATCTCATCTGATCCCTTCAAGTATTCTGACAACATGATGTCCCACATGACCCCTGAGTATTCTAACATCCTGCCTATTCTGACCTCTTTGGAATTTGACATCCTGTCTAATCTGACCCCTGAGTATTCTGACATCCTGTCTAATCAGACCCCTGAGTATTCTGACATCCTGTCTAATCTGACCCCTGAGTATTCTAACATCCTGTCAGATTTGACCCCGGAGTATTCTAGAATCCTGTTAGATTTGACCCCTGAGTGTTTCAATATCCTGTTTAATTCTAAATAATGCTATAATCACATTTCTAATGAAAGTTACTGACTATGTTTTCTGTATTACCTACTGCCTGTCAAACCTGACCAACATTTCAACTTTATTGTCACATTAAACAAGTTTCACTGTATACATTTCACTCTGCTGAACAAGTGGTTTATTTTTATCAAAAGACACAATTACTTAAACTCAGACATTACATCTTAGTCAAACTGGTTAATCATTTGTAACTACCTATTCTATGTAATCAAAAACGTATAGAATAAGTTAACATTTCTTCATAAGCCGCAATGATTAGCGATATTAGTACTGAAAATGCCAATGTAAAGTAACAAATGAGTTACATTCCCATGCACTGCTGATACCAAACAACGCTGATTCAAACTGCTCTGTATCTTTACATTACTACAAACTCCACTTTTATCCTTGACAGAATTTTGTAGAGTTTAACAAAAATTATCTGATTATCTACTTGTATCCCCTGCTAAACCAACTTTTTGCTTCCATCGGGGTGTGGGGGGGGGGGGTTCATACCCTGTGTG
>JAUMHH010017429.1:0-10841 GCA_032359455.1 Chlamys rubida | reverse complement strand
TGAATATATATTCGTCCGTGCAATAAACTCGTGCTTTCTGATTCGTTAGAAAAACACAAGTGTGTGGTCTTGCATATGTATACCACACAACACCTTACTGGATCTGTGTGGGCTCGTTACCTAGTCTGATCAACAGTATAAATATTTACCACAAAACACCTTACTGGATCTGTGTGGGCTAGTTACCTAGCCTGATCAACAGTATAACTATTTATACCACACAACACCTTACTCAGGTACTGGAATCTGAATATATACAGCAATATGACTGAAGTATGAATTTGTTGAATGTAAGGGCTGCTAGATTTTTGAAAATATAACCCAATTCCAAATTTCTCGGAATCTTATCTGTAACTAATGAAATTTGAAACAACTTTTATTGTCCTAAAAAAGTTCATCCGAGTTTTATCAGGTTCACTCTACAATTTATAAAAATGTTTATACATGACTGCCAACCAGCACTTGTTGGAGAACCACTATGGCTTGAATTTAGTATTGATATATGTCCCTAATGTTTGAGAGAGTTTTGTTTACTGGAAAACAATGTATGTCCCTGCAGAGGCCAACAGAATCTGTAAACTGTCTTATATCAATGTTAGGTAATTGTACTTCAGTGATTTATTGAAAGGTGAACAAGAATGTAATGCATGGATATTGTTTCAATACAGTGAAACCTGACTTTACTGACACCTGCCTTTAATGATATTCTGCAATATACAGTTAAAACCTGACTTTACTGACACCTGCCTTTAAGGATATCCAGTAATATACAGTTAAAACCTGACTTTACTGACACCTGCCTTTAAGGATATCCAGTAATATACAGTTAAAACCTGACTTAATTACTGACAACTGCCTTTGAGGATATTCTGCAATATACAGTTAAATCCTGACTTTACTGACACCTGACTTTAAAGAAATCTTTATATATAGAAAAAACTATAGACTGTATTGACTGTATGTTCAATTTTTAGTCCCTCTTGACGTAGGACAAGACAGGTTTACTCACATTCTTTTTATTATCTGGCAAAATGACACAGTCCCTCTTGAAAGGTTTTACTGTTGTTCTTAATTATCAGATGTTTAATCTTTTTTATGAATTTTAAGGCAGATAACTATCATACAAGTAAAGCAACAAGTTTCAAAATGTACCCTTAATGTTTGACAAACACAAGAAGTAGTTATTTCTACCCCGACAGACTTACCTGGTAGTACTGTTGTCGGTAGGGATCCTGGGCTAGGTCCTGCCCCTCGTATGCCCCCGGGTAGTACTGTGCCCCCACAGGGCGGACTCCACCTGTCGCTTGGGACCCATGCAGCACCTCTGCCGATACTTGTGGTATACCCCGGGGATCACCTCCCTCCCCCCGGGGACTCAGAACTTTGAGGTTAATATCCACACTGATTCGTTGTCCGTCCTCAGTCACGATCTCCTGGGTGACAGGCTTCAGGTCTATTGGTTTAAATGAGGCTGGAGGCATCCCCTGCCCATCCATACGGTTACTGGGCTTTGGTCTATTTGCTTTGTTTTCCAGTGGTTCTAGGTAGTGGTTTCGAGTCGGGGTGCCGTACATATGAACAGGTTGCCTCCCTTGACTCTGCCCTTGACTATAAAGAGGCTGACGAATTAGTCCATTCTCACTGGGGTACTTTTGCAGACCCCTGTTTTTCCTGAGACTTGTGCCGGAGGCCGTTTTAGATTTGTTAGTCTGTTTTGCGTCTTTCTTTTTTTCAAGCGCTGTTGAGCGCTTTGCCCAAAGTGCTTCAGCCATTGATGCATTCTCACTAGGAATGTAATCATCAGGCGGGGAATCACCACGACTTTTGTTTGACGTCACATTGTTATGCGTTTTTTTAGATCGGGGTTTAGGTGTTATAAATACACTGTCTAATTTATTCTCACCTTCCTTTTTTCTTTCCAATAAATAAGCATACGATTTATCTGGAACTTTACCGTAATCTACCTTGTTGTTTTCTACAAAGTCATATTTTACAGGTGGAGGGTTAACTATCTCCATGCGCTCTGTTTCACGCTCATCATAACCATACGGACCACTGGGTTCCTGGTAGGCCTGGTAGGCCTGCTGAGGCGGTGGGGGAGGGGGGTTCTGCCAGGGGTCCTCTAGCGAATCCTCCAGGGGAAGTTTGGGTATGACAAATTCCTCATCTTGCTGGGCCTGGGAACGAAGTCGGTTCTGAAGGTGAGCCTGGTACTCCTCCTCCTGTTTTATCAGCTGTTGTTCATCTTCCTCCGGCTCATAACCATTCGGTATCAAGGACCGAGGCTGTCTGTAGTTATCGTTGTGGTCATCGTACTGGTCAGCCTCGTTCATGCCCCGGTTTGGCTGATCATTGTGACTGGGTCTATCATCATATCTATTTCGATCATTTGTTTCGAAATGAGCAGGTCCCTGTCTACTATCCTGATATTGTGGAGGATCATTTCTGTCCTCCTGACCCCTGTCACCACGATTATAACTATTGTATTGGTTACGATCCTCATATCTATCCTGTTGATTCCTATCGTCATACTGAGGTTGTTCATTTCTGTCCTCATACCGACCGTATCCTGAGTTTCTATCCTCATATCGGTCATTCTGACCTTGACCTTTGTTCTGGCTCATGACCCTGTTTCTGTCCTCATATCTATTATCCCGTCTTGTATCGCGAGCCGCTGGGGGCTGACCCCTAGGATCTCCCTGGTTGTCTCCCCCTCCTCGTACGTCCTGAGAGTAACCCCTGTTTTGGGCCTGTTGACTATACTGAGAATCGTAACCCTGCGGTCTCTCACCCTGGTTATTGTTACGACCATACTGGTCAGGTATTGGGGCCCCGGGACCCTCACTGTCTTTTCTGATATACTGACCCCCCTGGGGAGCCCCCTGACCTCCATTCTCCTTCCTTACATTAGGTCGATAATCCTCCCTATACTGGGGCTCTGGAGGGGGACGACTATACTGACTTTTATACACACCCCCATCGTAATTGTCTCTAGGATAGCTGGGATGACCTCCCTGGATGGGTGGTGCCTGTGTTGTGGTTGCCATTGGTTCTACTTTATCACCTTTATCAAGTTTTCTGAAAGTTTCCTCTACATCATCCTGTCCTTCATCAAGACGACTTTCTACAAACCGATACTGATCTTCCTCCTCCGGAGTGAATGTTGGAGAATCCACATACACACGTTTAACGGTTGGTAATGTCGTGTTGGCAGTGTTAGCACTCCTCCGTTCTAGAACGACAGGTGATGGAGAGTGCCCTTGAGGCTGTGGTACTGCAGGTGCTGGTTTTGGCGTATCGGTGTCCGACTGGCCGTCTGAGTCCCACTCCTTGATCTGAGGAGTGGTGTCACGTCGCGGAGTGACTTGGTCGGGCTTTAAGGGTGAGTGCGGGTGAGGTGTGGGAACACGTTCCTTCAGATGATTACTTGGAGCACGAATTTGTTCCTCGTCACTGTCACTATTGTCACTTCTATTTTTAGGTTCTGGATGAAAGGAAACTGCACTGCGGCCACTTTTACGTCCAGATGTGGCCGAGTTTACCTTTGCGTTGTTGTTTACAGAATCTCCTCCTACCTGTGGTTTAGAGGAGTTTCTGCCACTAGGTGGAGCTCTATCACTATCCTGAGTATCTTGACGTCCTCTAAGTTGGGCAGGTTTTACACTATCCTTAGTGTCCTCGCGTTTCGTTACAGACTGTGGCTTAACACTACCTTGTGTACTCTCCCGTTTTATTATAGAATGGGGTTTAGCACTTCCTTGTGTGTTTTCACGACGTTGTACAGCCTGCTCTGCACGAGGCGTGAACTTAGCGTTTTGTGTTCCCTCGCGTGGAGTGTCTCCCTGGGCTGCAAGAACAGCAGGATTAGCGACTGCGTATACACTGCTGGTACTGCGTCTAGTAGCGGGTTCCTCACTTCTTGCAGTAGGTTGAGGAACTCTACTTTTGGCAGATTCAGGAACACCCGAGCTAGGCTTGGGTGTCGGGATTCCTCGTGAAAGTTCCGAGTCTGGGCGAACCTGACTTAGTGCGTTCGGGTTGTCTTTCCGTCTAGTATGTGCAGACGCTGTGTTTATATTGGGTATTTTGTTTGATGTTGGAGATTCCACAGGGTAAGTTTTCCGGCCTGTGATTGGGGAGTTCTTCCCCGAGTCAGAGTCTAAACTGTCTTTTAACTGGTGGGACTGTTCAAGGTCAAGGCTGTCCTGTAGATCATGTGATGCCTCTAAACTGTCCTTGACAATATCAGATTGTCTTGTGGTTGGTTGACCTTGACCCTCTGACCTCTGTGTTGACGCAGGGTTGTGACCTCCCGCTGCGACCCCGTGGTCTGGACTGTGTGGAGAAATATAATTGAAGAGATTAGTGTTTGTGTCTTCCCTTACAGTGTACCCAGCACCAGAGGTTACTTCAACAGCATGCAGTGTCTCAGTACCTTTCACACCTTCTACTCTATGCGTTTGGACAGAAGCAGGGGAAGGGTTAACGTTAGAGGAAATATGCACATCTACATCATGCAAGCGTTTGTCATGCAAGGAGGGTGTCACTATAACAGAACTACGTATACGTGCAGGAGTTACAAGTTCTTGTGAATAATCCTCGTTCAACAACGAGCTATCTACTCGCGACAACAGCGATTCAGAGGTTTTCTCTTTACTCTCCTGTAGGTTCAGTCCAGGAATGACCTTGACACGACTAGGAATGACCTTGGCGCGACTGTCTTGTTCTACCTGAGATATGTTCAGATCTCCAGCAGGAGTTGAAGACGTCTGACCAGACACGTTGTCACGGTCACCTACAGAATTTCTACTTTTACAGTTGTCTTTGTTAGAATCCAAAGGAATCACATCTAATGTGTTTTCTCTGTCATTATTTGCTATTCTATGAGAGTCAGCTAGCTGTGGGCGGCTGTCCCCGCTGGTCAGTACGTTGACAGCACTAGGGAGTTGCGTAGAGACAGGATTAGTATAAGCAGGGTTAGAGTGACTAGAGTTGTCCAAGCGACTTGAGTCTGTTATTACACACCTGGTACCACCTGCCGCGGGTCTAGTGGCTGTACCAATACTACTATCCCCAGTTCGCTCCCGTAACAACTGAAGCAGAGCCGGGTTTTCGGTCACAATTCTTCCAGACGTGGATGAGTGTACACTACGTGGCTTCGTGCTACCACTCATATTACCTGGAGCCTTGTTCCATGATGGAACAGCCGTGGAACCCAGATCCTCAGGCCCGTGTGGTAGTCGGGGGCGTAAAGCACAGCATTACACAGAATCTTGGCAGTCTGAAAGTTACAGAGGTAGACAGTGAGAAAGGACAGGAAGGAGGATACAACGTAAGCCAATCAGATCCCTCTATACAAGTTACTACCTAATTAGTGAATCAGATCCCTCTATACAAGTTACTACCTAATTAGTGAATCAGAGACTGTTACAGATAAGCACTTATAACTGG
This sequence comes from Chlamys rubida, assembly GCA_032359455.1. NCBI lineage: Eukaryota > Metazoa > Mollusca > Bivalvia > Pectinida > Pectinidae > Chlamys > Chlamys rubida. The sequence continues at coordinate 5,390 of JAUMHH010017429.1, read as the reverse complement.
AGTATATGCCATAAGCTTGTACACATTGGACAGTATTTTACTATTCTTTTAAAGCATCATCATAATTTTTTTTTTTTTCTTATTTGTATTTTTTGGTTTTTTATTACTTTTTGGGGTGTTTTTTGGCATATATTTAAATGAAAATGCAACACAGGCATTAAATTTCATGAACATTCTTAATTGGCTATTAAAGATATTTCAAATTTTTCTCTTTTAAATTGAACTTTGCCTTCCAGAGAGAAAAAATTGCTCAGTAAAAAGGTAGGAAAATGTCTTAGCTGAGGTGTGACATAGAAGCCAAATGTTATACCAGTTTTAAGCCAAACCCTTGAGATACGATTCATATAATTATATAAGTATTAAAGGAAGAAATGCTCATTTACATGTACATATATATATGTTATATGTTACTGTTAACTGCATTTAGTAGTATTTTGTCAAATAATTAATTTAGTATGATTAAAATATTTAAAATCAAAATGTAGGTAAAATCTAACTGGAACCTTCAATATCTTCTGTTTATATGTTAATTTTTTTGTCACAGTGACTAGAGTTTTGTGACCACAACGTCTTGTGAAACAAGGATCTGATTATGAGTAAAGATTGAAGGAGTTATTTGACAACAGTGCACCAACTAAATGTTACCGACTACACACCTTTCTATTAAACACTATACAATACATACCTCAGAGTAAGGGTAAATATACCTATGTCAGCATGGCAGGTTTATATATTCCTACACTTTGTTATTTTGACTATCCAATCCTTTTTTAGTATTAGTATTTAATTTATATAAAGGTAAAAATTTTAATTCTGTTTTGTATATAAATTATGGAATCAATAATTTTTGAAACAAAAAACAAACCAAAAACAAACAAGAATAGTAATTTGCAATCGTACTACTTTCAGAAAAAACTTAAACATGCAAATTCTGTTATATAAAGCAACTACATCGACATTTTCAAATTTCTGTCAAATTCATGCAATCTTGATTTGTAAGAAATCAGTTTAAAATGCACAAAATGAACAATAAGCAAATTAAATTTCTATACGATATAGCAAAAACATCAAAGCGAAAAGCTAAAAATGTAAAAATGTAATTATAATTTGGCCACAGTTCCACAAACATTCCTATATAACTTAAGGAAATCCATCAACTTTAATTAAAGTTAATTTGAATTTCAGATTTTTCCTTCACCCTGAAAAAAATATTCCATAGAAAAAAAATTATAGGCCAAGGATACCTTAGGATGGGGAATGTTCCTGAAACTGATGGTTACCTTTAAGTTATACATCAAAAGATTAAAAACTACATTTCATAAATATCTTCTGGGTCCAGACCAATAAACATGATGTACCAGGTAAAGTTCATATGAATTTACAACATTTGGCACTTTTATTTTTATATATATAATGTATAATGAGAAATTTAGGTCCGACTTATTCACAGATCTTTCATACCTCACAGGTTATTGTGGGAATAAATTAATGTCAGAGTACCTGCGAATTATTGTGATATTTCCTGGAGCCCACATTTATATACACATTACAGTATAGTATTTGACAGACTGTCACATTTATCCTAGTATTTTATCAGTAGGCTGATTCCTACAGTGAAACGGTGATTCCACCAGGACTGTTAGGTTTCACATCTTCTATATTTTATCACCAAACATGTCCAGAGATATTTTTTACAATGTCAGTATTTTATGATAACTGGTAATTAGTATACACATCAGGTTTATAATTGTTATCAAAACTGGTCAATATCATTGATTAAGTGGAAACAAAGACAAGGGTAAGATTGGTGTTTGGAATCTTATTGGAAATCATAATCGATTATTGGAAGACTTTTAATGAACAGTTATCGATTATAATCGGAACACCCAAGCTCTGGTAAATCTATTTGAAATATATAAAAATTTGTTATTATAATGATGGAATTGAGATCTGCAGCATAGAGTAATTTTGCCATGTACAATCAAAGTCTGGCTTGGTTGATCAATTTGAGTATTTTATGCTTTTACACTTTTAGTTTAACCTACATATTAGAATTTGACTAAGAGTAAATCTGACAGATATATATCAACAGATGAAATTTATCAATTGATTAATTTGAATTGGTTGTACAATTGATTCCTTTTTTTTATAATTGATTGTCAGAATAACACTAGATACGATTGTTATTATAACTTCCTCTACCAACCTTTGTAGTGTTGATATAAGTTCAACATTAATGAGGTATAACCTGTATAAACTGAACCCTGTATTATCTGTATACTGAACCCTGTATTATCAGTCTACCTGTCTAAACTGAACCCAGTGTTATCAATCTACTTGTCTAAATTGAACCCTGTATTATCAGTCTACCTGTCTAAATTGAACCCTGTATTATCAGTTTACCTGTCTAAACTGAACCCTGTATTATCTGTATACTGAACCCTGTATTATCAGTCAACCTGTCTAAATTGAACCCTGTATTATCTGTATACTAAACCCTGTATTATCAGTCTACCTGTCTAAATTGAACCCTGTATTATCAGTCTACCTGTCTAAACTAAACCATGTACTATCAGTCTACCTGTATAAACTGAACCATGTACTATCAGTCTACCTGTATAAACTGAACCATGTACTATCAGTCTACATGTATAAACTGAACCCATAGTTATCAGTCTACCTGTCTAAACTGAACCCTGAGTTATCAGTCTACTGCCTTTACTTAACCCTGTATTATCAGTCTACCTGTATAAACTGAACACATAGTCATCAGTCTACCTGTATAAACTGAACACATAGTTATCAGTCTACCTGTCTAAACCGAACCCTGAGTTATCAGTCTAATGCCTTTACTTAACCCTGTATTATCAGTCTACCTGTATAAACTGAACACATAGTTATCAGTCTACCTGTATAAACTGAACCCTGAGTTATCAGTCTATAGCTACCTGACTGTACCGAACCCTGTATAATTCATGGCAAACCTCTCACTGCCACAGGACATGATCCCCTTACTTCTCCATTACAAAGCAGCTGGGAGCTTTACCTTACTGCATAGTCCTTCATAATATTTGTGATGTTAATCTTTTTCTGCAATATTTATTGGAATATAATCAATATTTCAAATTATTTTTAACCTCCAACCTCCAAAATGGCACGCAAACTCTAGTGGTCTGCCGTCCACTGGCAAATTAACACCTTATTATACAATACACTACCAAATAGGAGCCTCTCCCAGATTTTCTTTCTAGCTTTATTTATTCCTAATGACTGTGCAAAGTGATTTCTAAACCCTTATGATGTTGTGGAACTGGACTGAGTTGATTGTCGGTGACCAGGTAGCTTACATGCATGGTCTGGCCATGCCTTTTCCCACTGATTATAGTAATTTTGGTTACCATGCAAACTGCTAAAATTGGCCAAATAACCAGCTTTAAAATTCTGATAGGTCCTCTGTATAGTGTATAAACCGGTAACATTAGCCTAGATAACAGCTGGCCTATGTACTGATCCAAAATTTTGAGGTCTGGGATGCAAAGACTACACATTAAACTGTTAAAGCCATTTTGGTCTCTGTGGAGTGTAACATAGACTACTAGGACTGTTATAACGAACCACTGAACTGTCAGTATTGTTACGTCAGCAGTACCTAGATTTGGCCATTTGTTGGAGTTGTTAAGCTGAAGGACAGTTTATCTATGTTGTTGTGACGCTACTGCACACTTGGTGCGTTGTAATAAGGATACATTCTGATTCAATGAATACTGCGATCACGTGTGGAGGCTTTCTTTACTTCACAACATCAGAATTATTTATATTTACGATATCTCTTCTGACAGATTAGTTTTGTCGAACACTTATGATTCGTTTTAAACCTTTAACTTTGAGTTGTTGTTTCCGTTGGGTAAACAGATGAACAGGCAAAAGCAAAACAAACCTGAACAGGTTATTCTGACATTCAGCCACCACACAATGATCGCGGCGAGATTTCTGCGGAAGGATAGATCTGTATTGTACTCTGATGCAAATCTAGAGATGAGTGTCAGCGTAACTGAATATATGCAATCCTAAATAAGAAACACGAGGCAACGTGCCAAGCGATGGAAATGTTGTCGGCAAAAATTGTGTTCCAACATCGATGCATATCTTGATTCCAATGATATTATACACACACCGTGACACTATTTCTGTAATTGCACCATCATTTGTTTCGGCTCACAGTCGGCCATTCCTTACCTGATAAGATACGATTCCAGCTTTAATGTCACGATATCTCCAAGGCTTTGTATTCACCGTTACATTACCCCTACAACATGGCGATACTTCAAAATCAATCCCACAATGCAGTCCGATATTTACATGTCGCCATAGTGACTTTCTTTCCCAAGGGCAAATAACTCTTATATTATCAAAGATTAAGGTGTCGGTATACAAAGTTAAAGATATCAACTTCACTACGAAGTAAATAAACAAGATACAAGAATTTAGATTTTAATTTGTGTCCTGGAGAAATGCATGTTCTTTTTACTCATTTAGTTCTATATAGTGGAATATTCCTTTTAGCTGTTGTCTGTAGTGGGATGGTCTAAATGTATATATATGGGCTGGGCCTCACTTACTAAATAATTCATTGTAGAAACAAATGTATAGTATTAAACGATTTACTCCCCTTTATAACGGCATCACATAGTAGCAAATTATATTTTTGAATTTGACTTATTCTTCGGAGACATTAAATTGAATTGTCTTGTTGCATTTGTACATCAAATGATAGCACTATGCCTATGCCTGGAGTATAATGCAAAAATAAATCATGCAGCACAGAAACAAAAATATACTGAGATACATACATCCGTCCAATAAACATGCCAATCTGTATGGCGAAAAAATGAAAATTGACCAAATACATAATAATTTATACCAGCATAATATTATCATAATCTTAAACAACGATCGGAAATATCACGTATAAGATATATATAAATAAAGTGGCAAATGTAATCGAAAAATAAAGTACTTAAAGCACGGACTTCTAATCTGATTCCGTGCTTAAAGTTAATAAACTTAGTGCCATGTTTGTAAAGATGTAAGTAAAAGTATGAACATGTAAGTTGGTTAGAGTTTAACGTATCAACTTCAGGACGTGCCTCCATGTGTGTTGTGTATGCGTACAGGTGTGTATGTGTGCCGGAGGAAGCATATGTTGGTGTATTTGCCTCTTTATATTTGTTACGCGGATGGTAAGCAAAATAATATACAGTGGCGGATCCAGAGGTTTTTTGGGGGGCTTCAAGAAACCCCCCCAACCTGAGAATTTTCTTTAAAAATCATGTATTTTCACCATTTTCCTCAATTTTCCCCCACATAGAAACCCCCTGGAAATTTGGAAC
>JAUMHH010017418.1:0-10841 GCA_032359455.1 Chlamys rubida | reverse complement strand
AACAGGTACGTAGTTGTAACAGTTATAGAACAGGTACGTAGTTGTAACAGTTATAGAACAGGTACGTAGTTGTTACAGTTATAGAACAGGTACGTAGATGTAACAGTTATAGAACAGTTGAAACAACGTATGCTGAACAAACAAAAAGCCTATGGTCAGCTTTAAATTTGAAAAATCAATTATTGCAAAGGTTGCATCTTACCAGCCACTGTTTATTTTAAAGAAGCTGAAATCTCTATTCATGTATTACAACATATGCTGTTGTAGAGTAAAAAAAGAGTCAAAGACTGAAATAGTCCTGCCTTAAAATAGCTGATGTAAGGAAGCAATACGGTGGAGTCTGATATTCAGTAAATTGGTGTGACAATATTATGAATGTCTGTTACTGGAATGTGTTCTAAAGGAAGTTGTTTGTGTTGAGCAAGTTGTCGCAACAGTAAATGTTTATTAGTAACATCAGTAAAAATGCTTGTGCTATATCAAACTTACTTCTCAGATTGGTGGTCCAAACACTTTTACCGTGGATTTTATATTTTGAGAGTTAGAATGTATATCCAGTTTCAGTGACAGATGAAGGGATAATGAACACAATTTTATTAATTTTCTATTAAAAACACCTGCTTGAATTGAGTTGTGTCATTTCATGTTCTATTTTCCACTACGTGACTTGAATTAAGACAAATAGTTAGAAGGCTATGGGCTGGAATGCGTTACAGGAAAAGATGTGAAAGATAGTTTAACGGTTTTGCCCTTATCGAGCACACCTATACTGTACTAGTGTGTGTTATCGAACGCATCTTTACTTTGTTGTGTGTAACACATCATCCAGATGGGGAGAATGCAATGGCAAAAAGCAGAAAAACATGGTGCATTATCTATATCAAGACCTACATGATGGTGTTCTTAAATTTAGGGATATTTAGGTGAGTTCGTGGAATTAGTCTGAATATAATGATGGCTAATATTTTCCGTATTGATTAAAGTAATAGGATTGTGTCATTGTATGAATAAAGACATTCATTGCATACTTTATACAGGTCCAAAATTGTCATTTAATCCATGAATACCATTGTATTCATATAATGTTTAGATGATCAATGCTATAAATGAAGTATTCTAAGCTATTATATAAAGATAAAACAGTATTTGATATTTGTTGATCCAGCAATCCAACCTATGAAGTCAAATCATTCTGCCATTTAGTCCAGCCTGCTGAACTTACCAGTCACATGTAGTCTAGTAGCGAAGACCAGATTCTGAGATTTCGTGGTCCGGGTCTGGCAACTATTGTTTGACTTTTGATTCATGAAACATATCCCTAACCTCAATAATTTTTGCTGGATGCCAGAAAAACCACGCATTTAATTTTTTTATATTAAGTTTTATGATCTTGTAAATATTTTTTTACGAGTTTAACAAGAAACATGTTTAAAGATTTTGATATATCATATATGGACATGTATTCCTTTTTTATATAAAACAAAATATAAAATAATGTCACTTGACCCCAAAACTTTGCCATCCTTTTTGCAAACTATTGAAAATAATAAAATATAAAAATCTCTTCAAACAGATATGACATGTTAGGCATTTAAAAATTGCATTAAGATTTCTTCTTCACCTTGAAGCAAACAATAAGGATTCATACATATTCATATTTGAGATACTCAGTTTTTATGTAGAGGGAGGGGGTGTTTCATTGATAAACCCGAAAAACAAATGTTTTTGAGCGATTTCAGTGACACATGTTTTTATAACATAGTGTCGCTTTTGACAGAAAAATACACTTGGTATACTGATTGGCCATGGACATATAATTATTATTTTTTATCAATAAGGAAACTCAATGTCATATTATGAATGTCAAGGTCAACTGTGATAGTTACAAACACAAAAAAAAGGCCATTTTGATATTCACTAATAATCTAAACGGTCATACAAATCTAGTTTACCTTTCTGGTTTTGAACTTCATCGATCAAATTATCTATAAACAATGTACAGTGAAATAGTTCAAGAATGAATCACAGGTAATCTTAAAAATCACACAAAAATGTCTTTATAATTATGACATATATATGCACTGAGTTTCCTTTCACATTTTGTTATATACCACTCAATTTCATATATTGGTAATGTCAAATTTCAATCCTAAAATTGTAGTTCATCAACACATTAATGAAAGGTGACTTAATGCAGTTAGCAGGCATGTTGAACAGTCATTACATATCAGTCAATGCCTCATCTTCACTAGTTAGCTCATTCAGATATTCGGTGCTGCTTTATTCTGTAGAACATGCGCATGCTGAAGAACATGCAAGTCCGATTTTACGACAACCACATGCATTCTTGCATCCTTTTTTGCCACAGCATGTAATAAGCTCTTCGCGATCAAGTGGTGCAGCTGCCTAGGTTGTCAAGACTGGCTCACAGTTGTCATCCCATCGATGAATAGAGGGAGGAGGGATATCTGGACAACCGATGATACATTAAAACAAAATCGCACGTGGATATTTTGATATCTTGATATGGTGACGGATGGGGTCTTGACAGGGTGGCAAAAATGTATTTTGTTTCTGTGATTTGTAGAACGTATCCTAGCAAATTGATGGATGAACTATTACATCTGGCCTTCTTTAAGGAAACAACAAACTGTTCAGCTCTTTCTATTGATTCTTCTCTACATGTAAATGGTTGTCCAAGGTCTTGTAACATATATGTACATGCATCCGCAGTTGTTTTTGTGCCAACTCATGCACATCCTGATGTAGCATCTGCTCATGTCAATGCGTGAAAACATGGAAGCACCTTGCAGAGTCCGCCAATATTATTGCTGATTTTGTATATATTGATGTACCGGAAGTTGCTTTGGATTCCTGGAAATGTTATTGCCCATAAAATACACAAAACATCAACATCAGTATCTGGACTGTGAATGACCACCGTATCAAACCCTGAATCGAAAGCATGGCTTGCATGAAATACGAGCCTCGTATTAGTTTCCTCGTGGTTACATGCTAAGCTTGGAACATAAGCAGCTTGTAATTTTGGTCGAATAAAGGAGCAATCCTGTCCATTTCCTTTTTTGATTCCTGCAAGGAACAAAATGTGTCCTGGCTGTATAATGTTATCGCAATTTTCTTTCCAGTATGCATGAAGGAAATTTGCAAGGTTGACTTTATTTACAGCTGCAGAAATAAACTTGTTCCACTGTTTGGGGATCAATGTTAGTGGTCCATGGATACGGATACTGGTCCAGGCTTCTGTCCAAGATCGTTCATAGTGGATGATGATACCTCTTTTATTCCCAAAATGATACGGAGGTGAGAAAGAAGATCAGCTCTGAAATCTGTTGTAAGAATCCATCGAAGAACACATAAGCAGCTTGTAATTTTTGTCGAATGAAGGAGCAATCCTCTGGTCCCTTCGTCTGGCTGTCTCTGTTCAGCGTCTGCTCAAGTGCTTGATCAACTGGTAGATGGGCAAATGTCTGTCTGGGCCTGGCAACCACAAAGTCTCCGAATATAAAGTGCTGTTGTATGTAGGGGGCTTTTTCCTCCAGCTGTGTCATTTGTGCAAAATAAAGGGTAGCGTATCTTGCATAGTTTGGTTTGCCAGTGCGAAGAAATATAGTAACATTGATCTCAAGGATGACAAATGTATTTCCCAGTCCCCTGTTCCTTCTCCTCGAACAAAGCTTAGACGTATGTCAACCAAGTGCAAGTATTTCTTTCAGAAAGCAAACTTTGATATTTTGATAACATCTCCTCTGCAAACTGATTACGTAAATAAATAAACGGTTCCAGTTGCTCAGACAATCGCTTCACTGAATGTGGGAGAGCTGTGTCATCAGATTAGTTCTTGAACGATTCACAGCCTTCTGAGATTAAATCTTGTGTGTTGCGTCGGTAGTCATTATCTAGCGCATCATACGGAAGTTCCTCATACATCTGTCGTTCAAGGGCTTCTAAAAATAGTTTGCGGGCACGCATCGAACGGTTATATGACCAACCTGTCATGACTCCTTGGACTGACACTCCTCGAATGCTCCATTTTCTACAAATATGTCTTCAAATCTTCTAATTTCCATTATCTTCCAGAGAACCGCTTGCAAGGAGAGCCAGCAATATGTGGAAGGATCTCATTCTAAGCACCAGCTTTTTGAATTCCTCCTGACTTTCAAAGGCTATGTCTATTTGTCTATTGCCCTGCAGAAAATACCTTGGTCAAGAACTAATACTGTATGTGTCTGTCCAATCCTTTTGATTACTTTTACCATCAATGTCCAAAACTGTGTAGACGACATTATACTGTGTCGGATAGGCATCAATTACAGGGCAATTCCCAACAACTGACAACATTGGTGGCTCTATAATTGCCTTCGCATTGAATTCAGTCCATCCTGGAATCATTTGAGTTTGTTCATCCAGTAAACCAGTCCAAGTCAACCAGTCTAGCTAACAAGCCCAATTTAACCAAACCAGTCAACTGCTCAAGTTAACTATACCAATTGACCCAAGGCCAGTCAACTGCTCAAGTCAAATACACCAAAGTCAAACAGTCCATTCAACTAGACTACTGTCAAGTTAAACCATTCCTGTCAAGCATTGCTCTAGGGCCAATATTAAGGGTTATTTCAGCTATAGACAAGTGCATTACTTTATATTTCACCCTCTGTACATACTGCACTCATTAGGAAGGAATCTACCGGAAAATGTGGACTGTCTCTAGTAAATGTAGGTTAACTGGATAACTGCACTTATCAGGATGAATGATACATGTTTTGATGTATTCTATCTAAGGTGTTGTACTCTGTCAGTTACATTTGAGACATATGCCACCTGATTTGAAGTTACACAGTGCATACTAAATATGAGAATGAAATATTTTACTACACAAACTGTCAGTCAGAAAATGATTTTTAGTAGAATTGTTATACTTTCGGTATTTCATAGATGACAGATACACTACCGTACGCTACCCACCGAATCAATTGGGTCACTTGAGCAACTAGCCAACCAACCTAGTAAAAATCAGCAGACTAGCTTTGCCAACTCACCAGATAACCAGCCAAATAACCTCTACCTATCCTGATCCTGCAAGCCTTGTCGTAAAGATCCGATATCAGTCAGTCAATGGTCCAGCTAACTCAGCCATTGATCTATTTTAAATCATTTCTTCGGTAATCGTATTATAATTGATCATTTCATACAACTAACAAAAATCGTGTGCATCAGGTGTTGCATAGGGCATGGACAAGACTCCATGTACCAAACCCCACCAATTGTATATGTACCAAACCCCACCAGTTATATAAGTCCATGTTTTGTTATAGAAAGATTTAAAATGTTTCCTTTCTTTCTCTCTTTCTTCCAAGTGGTGTCAATTTCAGTACTATCCGTCAGTCATTCCAAAAGTCTCCTGCTGTTGAGCATCCTTGGTTGTGTTTGTCATCTTATCAAAGACCATAGACCAATTCTCAACTCTGGCCTTACATTCCAAAGCTTTGTTTTTATTTTCAGATACAAGTGCAGGCAACTAACTCAACAGCAAACCAACCTACACAAATATCTCCCAGCCAACCAGTCAGATAACTAGCCTAATCTGAGCTAGCTACTCAACTAAGTCAACCAGCATTTCAAGCCTTACCTTGGCAGACGTGTAACTAAGTGGCCAGTCATCCAACAGTTTTGTGTTCAATATTCTTCTCAATAAGCATAACTGGAGAAAAAATTAAAAGTTCAATTTTTCATACAAATCACAGAGTGTCAATTTCAACAACAAAGGTGGGGTCCATCTTTAGCTCACCTGGTCTGAAGGACCATGGTGAGCTTATGCAATACCGCTGCGTCGTCCGTCCATCAACTTTTCCTTTAAAATGCTACTTGTCTTGAATTTGACTGAATGTTCAAGACAATGAATGTAGATTTTGACTAAATTTGGTCTGAAGCATCCTTAGACCAATGAGACTCAATTTGGTATAAATGGTGGGTGTGGCCCCCTTGAGGGCAGAGTGGCGGGGCCAAATAGGGGAAATAGAGGTAAAATTTTTAAAATCCTTCTTTTACCGTAGGGATTATGGGATTTTATCCTAATTTAGTCTGGAGCTTCCTTTGGCCAAGGAGACACAATTTCGTATAAACGGTGGGTGTGCCCCCCACCCTTGGGGCAGAGGGGTGGGGACGAATAGGGGAAATAGAGGTAAAACCTTTGAAATCCTTTTTCTTCCTTAAGGATTTTATCCCAATTTAGTCTGGAGCATCCATGGGCCAAGGGGAATCAATTTTGTATAAACGGTGGGTCTGACCTCCCTTGGGACAAAGAGGCAGGACCCAATAAGTGATATAGAGGAATAGCTTTAATATCCTTCTTCTTCCGTTGGGATGAGGGTATTTTGACCAGATTTAAACAGTAGCATCCTATTTGGAAGGGAACTAAATTTTGTATAGATGGTGGGTTTGAACCCCCTGGGGCAGAGGGGCTGGGCCAAATAGGGAAAATAGAAAAATAGATTTAAAATCCTTCTTCTTCTGTAGGAATGACAGGATTATATCCATATTTGGTGTAAAGCATCATTGGGTGAAGGGGACCTAATTTTGTAGCAACGGTGGGTCTGACCCCCCTGGGGACAGAGGGACGGGGCCCAGTAGTGGAAACATAGCAAATTCTTTAAAATCCTCCTTTTCCTGTAAGAATGACAGGATTTTGTCCAAATGCATATAAATATAACCCCTGACTAACCATGTAAAACGTGTACACTTCAAACAACATCTTGCTATTTCAACTTCAATTTTGCAAACATTTCCAGGTGAGCAATACAGGCTCTCTGGGCCTCTTGTTAATACTGGAATGAATTTCATCATTCCGGATAGAATCGTGTAAACTACCTGTATGGCTATTGAAATCTCCAACCATCATAATGTCCCCGAGGGAACTATAATTTACAATACCATTTTCAAGTTCAAAGAAAAGGTCACAGTTGTAATATATATGTTATAATTTATACAAACAACACAAAGTCCAAGTAAGATCAAGATTGTATTGTTCGTTTCATTTGTTTCAACTACAAAAGCTACTATATATATATAAATTTATAAACTTTGGCAATCTTAGGGGCTACTCTGCATGTATGTTTCGATTCTAGAAAGACAGTTTCGAGATGAATGAAAGTTTCATAGTAAACATGGACACTGAGGGAAGCCCAGTATGTCTATGTCTGTGGACAGGTGAGCCTGACAGGTATATATAGATTTATATTGGTTACTTAATACAATAAGTACCGTATACGGTATAAATATGAAAAGTGTAATAACTATATCTAAATTGGGGTAAAAATTCACAAATGTTGAATTTATAAGGCCATTGCATTTAAAGGTTTAGAAACAAACATACAGTATAGCCCAAGCATTTGTAATGATATTGAAACATATTTAGTATTCATATGTAGCAACATAAGTGTTAAGTACATTTCCTTGTGTAAAATATTGAGTTAAACACTTCTGGGTTCCATCGTTAAACATGACATAAGAAATCTTCAGAAAATTGAATAAAATAATTATGCAATAATAAAAACATCTTACTACATATAATTATTCTAATCAATTTAACTCATTAACCAGAACTACTTGTCTTTAACCGTAAGTTACTGTATGCATAAACATAAAAAGCTTTGTTGGGAAACAGTATATGCGATAAAACATCGCTGTAATATGCAAGACCAATCAACTTCAGGAAAACTTAATTAATTGAAACTTGTAACTTGGATCCTTGGATATGGATGCATGGATGTGATTTCTGGACCTGTGGGTTGAACAGCAGGTGTAAATTAGACCTAAGTGGTGATGCCACATCAGGTTTGACAAAATGAAATAATTGAACTGATGACACTGACACTGAACATAAAAACATCAGGTAGAGTTAGTAGCTTTGAAAAATGTGGCACTGAACCTGTGATATACACAGGAAAGAAAGCCGGGTTAGCTACCAACCATATTAGCTCAATGAAACCTGTGGTGATGACAGCAAGTAGATATGTTCTGTAAGATATGACTCGGTGAATACCATGGATCTGATGGGAAGAAAACGCCACTGCACCTGTGATGCAAACAGCAGGTTAGACGGCTGCTTAGATCTGTGAGTATATAATACTAAAACGAATGTACAGTAAGAGGCACACAATAAGTATTAACTTGGTAAACCATTAAGTTGACATTGAGGAACAGCATCTCAAATGCCCTGATCATGATCATGAGTATAAACAAAATAAACAAGACTAAGGGCCTTTGAAGGAAAGAGCGTTGCCACTGAACGTGTGAAGATAACAGCAGGTAAGACGTCATGAATGATCAAATTGGGAGTATATACCACATTTAAACAATACTACTTAGGCAAACAATAATTTAGTCTGGTATACTATTAACTTGACATTGAGGGACTTCATCCAATATGTCATGAGTACAAAACATATTATACAAGAACTCGTGATATTAAATAGGATTCTTAATGAATTGACTACGTGAAACACATGGATCATTATAAGATAAATAGCTACATAATACCACTGGACCTGTGAAAATATTATCCGATTGTCTTCAAGCTTAGTAACTGGATTCAATGCATTAAGGGCTCGGCCAACTTTGACAACCACTTTAATCGGACTCCATTAGGCGGAGTTATGGCCCCTTGATTAACGAAAAACGTCATTATCTGCAGTTTCCGCTTAATAACTCTAGCAAATATTAGCCAAATTCCTTCAAACTTGATAACAATGTTTTTGTTCCCCTGTCTTTCCACCCATCTCGGGCACTCTTTGGGGTTCGTGTGATAATTGCTGTAGATATTGGGCAGATATTCAACCAAATTCCGTATGCACATCCGGATAATTAATGAGGTATAAGGCTTTTTTTATTTCGAGTTTCAAGCTACACATTATGTCTCAACAACAAGATACTCACATGTTTAAACTTAACCTCAATAATGTTACCTACAATATGTCCTGCAAGCGGGGGATATAAATTACAAGAATTTGCTTGTTTTAACTTATTATCAAGTCCACCATTTATTCTTCATGATAGAAATTTGAGATTCTGGGGCATGTCCCCACACTCCACATTGTCCTATGAATTAAGATGATGGCCAGGACCGACATTACCCCGTCTGATATTGCCTTGACAACGACTAGCAGTACCTAGACCACGACTAGCTGTACCTAGACCACGACTAGCTGTACCTAGACCACGACTAGCTGTACCTAGACCACAACTAGCAGTACCTAGACCACAATTAGCAGTACCTAGACCACGACTAGCTGTACCTAGACCACGACAAGCTGTACCTAGACCACGACTAGCTGTACCTTGACCACGACTAGCAGTACGTAGACCACAACTAGCAGTACCTAGAACACGACTAGCTGTACCTTGACCACGACTAGCAGTACGTAGACCACAACTAGCAGTACCTAGATCACGACTAGCTGTACCTAGACCACGACTAGCGGTACCTAGATCACGACAAGCTGTACCTAGACCACGACTATCTGTACCTAGACCACGACAAGCTGTACCTAGACCATGACTAGCTGTACTTAGATCACGACTATCTGTACCTAAACCACGACTATCTGTACCTTGACCATGACTAGCAGTACCTTGACCACGACTAATGGTACCTTGACCATGACTAGCGGTACCTGGACTACGACTAGCGGTACCTTGACCACGACTAACGGTACCTTGACCACGACTAGCAGTACCTAGTCCATGACTAGCTGTACCTTGACCATGACAATCTGTACCTGGACCACGACTAGCAGTATCTTGACCACGACTAATGGTACCTTGACCGTGACTAGGGGTACGTAGACCACGACTAGCAGTATCTAGACCACGACTAGCTGTACCTTGACCACGACTAGCTGTACCTAGACCACGACTAGCTGTACCTTGACCACGACTAACTGTACCTAAACCACGACTAACGGTACCTTGACCATGACTAGCTGTACATAGACCACGACTAGCTGTACCTAGACCATGACTAGCTGTACCTTGACCATGACTAGCTGTACATAGACCACGACTAGCTGTACCTTGACCACGACTAGCGGTACCTTGACCATGACTAGCTGTACATAGACCACGACTAGCTGTACCTTGACCACGACTAGCGGTACCTTGACCACGACTAGTGGTACCTAGACCATGACTAACGGTACCTAGACCACGACTAGCGGTACCTAGACCACTTCAAGCTGTACTTGGACCACGACTAGTAGTACCTTGACCACGACTAGCGGTACCTTGACCATGACTAGCGGTACCTTGACCATGACTAGCGGTACCTTGACCACGACTAGCAGTACATTGACCACAACAAGTGGTACCTTGACCACGACTAGCGGTACCTGAACCACGACTAGCAGTACCTAGACCACGACTAGCGGTACCTTGGCTGGCTTTGTTATCCTAATTTCTTAGTTTGGGGCTCGCCCCACCAGTGTCCTTGGTAGTAATGGCTACAGAGTTGTATAGGACCATTTGGTCTCGAAGTTATAATCCTGTGAATGTCTCACAATCTGTAGTCTAGACATTTTAATAATAATAACAAGAATTTGCGGTTCTTATATGCCGCTTTATCACAACCTAGTTCGTAGGTCGTCTCAAAGCAGTTCACAAATTATTGTCCGTGGTTATAGGGCCTTTTTACTTATAATCCTGTGAATGTCACACAATCTGTAGTCTAGACATTTTACTTATAATCCTGTAAATGTCACACAATCTGTAGTCTAGACATTTTACTTATAATCCTGTGAATGTCTCACAATCTGTAGTCTAGACATTTT
>JAUMHH010017407.1:0-10841 GCA_032359455.1 Chlamys rubida | reverse complement strand
TTAAGTGACACCTACCTCCACATCCTATCTCTAAGTTTAAGTGACACCTACCTCCACATCCTATCTCTAAGTTTAAGGCCTGAAACACCTTCACAAAATCCAGCAGATATGTTATGGCCGAGTCTGTGTATCCCAGTTCCACGGCCATCTCCATCATAGTGAGAGCGTAGAATGCCATCCAACCTGTAGCATCTGCCTGAAAATGACACAGGGGCATGTTTGTGGGAGTAAATACAAGCAGACACAGGGGCATGTTTGTGGGAGTAAATACAAGCAGTCCAGTGGAAAGGCTGCTGCATGTAAGTCCTTAATGAAATTCATCAAGCCATCTGTTATAAAACAATGGTCACCCAGGCAGCTCAGAACTGAAAACAAAATCTATCTAATTTATCTCACTTCACAAAATATTAAAAATTTTGACTTTTGACCTTGAGAAGAACTATAAGAATATAAATAGGTCAATGACACTTGTATTGCTCAACAAAATGGCTTTAATGAAAATCTCCTATCCCCTTTTCAAAGAAGGGACATTCAATAAGCTACAGACAACGACAGCCTACCTGTTCCATTTCTGTGTCCGCGGGTGTCGCTGCCGATCTATTTATAGCACTAATGTTGTCGAGGCCCAGGAATCCCCCATAGAATATGTACTGATTCCACACACATTTCTCTTTCAACATCCTGTGGCAAAACAAACACAATGAATGTACAAACGGGGTCGGATTTATAAGATCATGGAATAAAACCATACACAAAAGTATATTTTGTTTAATGAAAGTGTTGGGTAAGTCTGTGCTGGTAAAGTGAGCTAATAACCATTTCTGAACCAGTGCCATTACCCTAACTTAAAACACAAAACCATGTATGTCAGCTAGAGTGAAACAAGTAATGTTAAACAATACTGACCTCGTTTGGGGGAGACAGGACTATTTGTTAATATGAGGAACCTTTGGTGAACACGACATGCCACAGATACCAATATCAAACAATTGGAATGTGTGTCATAAATCATGAAGTCGAGATTTGTGCTTGATTTTGTTTCTAGCAGAACACATGTTTATTTGAAAGGACACTTTAACCAAACCTGTTTATTTGTCTAGATAGATATATTTTACAGATTGATTTACTCACAAACATACATATCAATACCATGCCTATAGGTGTCAGTGAAATGTCCCCCCCCCCCAATATGTGTTGAGTCCCAGAAAGGCCTGCAATAACAAAGCCCTATCTACTGGTGGTTGTGGAATCCCAAGAAGAGTTCGGACAACGATTCCCTATCAAACCTACCATTGGTAGTTCAGACTGAGTCTCTGGAAGGCTTTGGTTAAGAATTCTTTGTCTGTCGATCCATCATGTCTATACACCTTTAGTACTGACCAAGCGTGGATAGGGGGATTCATTTCTCCAAACTCATACTCACATCCTGGCATCTGAAACAAGAACACATCAGTGCATTATAGGTTGTATTTCAAAATAGAGGGTCTTGTAGATGTGTCATAGGCTGGTCCCACACCGGTAGTACATTCCATTTAGTGGAATGTTCCAGTTGTGCTAATTTAGAACTGGTCTGTTAAAAGGAACAGTGCGTTCCAAAGTACATTTCCCGACGTGCAAATCTAATAATCTAACAGAAAAAAGGAACAATTTCTCCACATAAACCTCAACAGCCTTACAACCTTACACGTTCTACACACTGTGACTTTACTTTGAGTTGGTAATACTGTTTATAGGGATTGAACAGCATTTTTATTGCTGTTATGGTGGTATGAATGCAATGGGATACAGACATATTCTATGTAGAGCGATAGTTAATATAAACTGATGAAATACAGTTTAACTTGTAGTCCAATATACAATTTGGTAAACATAAATGAAATGAGAACTTTCATTGGCTGCCATATTGGATCCAACTTGGTATCCTCAAATGAGATATGTTCCCGATGAACAGGATTGCTCTGTCAGGAACAGGATGTCCCATTCCTTTTAGTGGATCGGCTGGTTCGCATCGGCACAAATGGAATGTTCTACTAAAGGGAACATGCAAAGGGATATGCATATACATCAAGGATTGATCCCTAACACGTACAGGTACATCATAGTTTGATCACACGCAGGGACTTGAGTATGAAACTGTGTATAAGTTTACCCTTGACACTGAAGGTTGTCTTTTATCTGTCACTCAACACCCCTTATAAGGTTATCTGTCACTCAACATCCCTTATAAGGTCATCTGTCACTCAACATCCCTTAAAAGGCTATATGTCACTCCACATCCCTTATAACTTTACCTGTCACTCAACATCCCTTATAAGGCTATCTGTCACTCATCATCCCTTATAAGGTTATCTGTCACTCAACATCCCTTATAAGGTCATCTGTCACTCATCATCCCTTATAAGGTTATCTGTCACTCAACATCCCTTATAAGGTTATCTGTCACTCATCATCCCTTATAAGGTTATCTGTCACTCAACATCCCTTATAAGGTTATCTGTCACTCAACCTCCCTTATAACTGTACCTGTCCTGATGGATGGAGGAAGCGGTCAGACAGTAGTAATAATAGCTGGTCCTTGGCAAAGTCAGAGTCAAGTCTCATAAATGGAATCATCTGGAAGGCTGTATCCCATGGAGCAAACTGGACAACAATGGACAAATCATGTACAAAATACTAGTCAAATCCTGTGTCAGGTTTGTACAGTACTGTAAAAGAGGAGAGCCTGCTGGTTATGCCAAACTTAAAACTGTACATTTTTTACGTTACCAGGTAACTAATTTTGGATTTATGCAAATTGTGATTTTTTGGGTACTGGTATATACAGTTGATGGTATTACCATCATCCCAAAAGGTATTTTTATACAAAATTCAGCAAATAACGGTGACAGAGTATTCAGGATAGTTGGCCCAAACAAAGTGATGCATCATGAACAAAGGGCAGTTACTCTCTATATACATGAAGTGAGGCACCAGACCAATTCTTAGTATGTGACAATCTGAAGAGGTACTGATATATAATTTTTGTAGATGACTAATCTGTGTATTGTTGGTGATTCCTTTAATATACTAATTTCAATGTATGGTATCTAGGACTACTGATAGTACAGATATTAGCTGTCATGAAGAAGAAATAGCCTACTGTCATTGCATGTATCTAAAAGCGGCAAGGGATACTGATAGTCTTCTGTTATTCAAATTCCATGCCAATGTTTTACACAAAAAATTACCCTTACCCAAGGAAACTCCCATTTATCTGGCACAGACATGATATCATGTGCATTGAAGTGTGTCCACTGATTATTCCTGATTGTTGAAGCGTTTCTTTTTTTCTTCAATGCCCCACAGCAGCCGGCATTTTGCCTGTCTTTCCTACGAACGTTGTCTAGCCACTCTGCCACATTGTAACCGTAGTACTGTTTGTGCCAGAGAAGGCCGGCACATGCCTGTCGGGCCACAACTGACCACTCTCTATCCCAGGTAGCAGGAAATATCTATCAGAGTACATATAAAACATAAAAATTGCCTGAACATTGCTCAATGTTAACGCTATAGGGCTTCTTGTCTGGTATTTAGCATGTTATCTACAGTAACTGTTCTCTCTGTAAGAATGAAACATTTATAATTTTAAGCAAAATTCTGAGACAAATACTAGCTAAGTGCATAATTTAGAGTGTGGTGACTACATCAGTAAAAGAGGAATCATCTGGACAAAATTCACCCTAAAGACAGATAAATGGACAGAAAATCTGATTCCAGTATACCCTCCCCTCTAATTTCTGTCTTCAGTGTGGGGAGTATAATATATCTACTGATTTAAGAATATTCTGTTCATAGAACCACATACCGACTGATAAAATTCATTCGCTGTCAGTGATCTCTGCAGAATGACATCCTGAACACCTTTTGAAACATCCCACAGATTGCTGGTGTTACAATTTTCCTTTGGATACAGCCCCCAACACACCTTCTTGTGTCCACCAGGGGGCACTGTGAGCTGATAGACAGCTGCACACTTAGATGTTGGTCCCTCTCTTCTTACAGCATCCTTTGTACCTGTCCAATGTAATAAGAAGTTTTAATCTTACAGTGTATTTTGTACCTGTACAACATAAATAGGACTTTCAATCTTATGGAATCTTTGAAAATCCAAGAGTTCCTTTCACTTCTCTGCACCCCAGGAATACGTCATGACAAAACTGGAGGCACGTGGCTAGCTATTTGATTGAGTTCATGTATAAAAATACTCACCAATTGCTAGGCTGAAACCTATTTTTTGAAGATTACAGAGAAAGGACACCTGACTTTTAATGTCAGTAAATTTTTCCTTCATATACACTTTATTTATTTTACAACAATCATGAAACAAGTTATTTCAACTTATATTTATCACTTTTGTTGGCCCGGATGTTAGCGCACAGGAGGGTCTAAATGTTGGAGGAAACCAGAGTACCTGGAGAAAACCCACGTGGTCGCACAGGTGACCCCATACCTTTTTACGTCCAATTCGGGAATTGAACACCAGCCGCCTTGATGAAAAGCAAGTGCGCTATCCATTGTGCCACCAGACCACCCAATGTTACCTTTACGCTACTACGGGATTCTTTTGATTTACCTCAAAGGATCTTTTTGATTTACCTCAAAGGATCTAACTAGTCCATTTGTATAATCTTTAAGGTGGAACATACAGAGCCTTCAATTCTAACATGAAATGTCCAATGGTGTTACAAACAAGATATGTGTTTCGAGAGCAGATTTCAAAGATAATCTCATGATATCCTTTGCTCCTGTCAAACATAAAACAGGATTTGTAATCCGTACAACCTTCCATACGTGATATCTAACACAGTAGGTGCAGTAGTACTCACCATTGACAACGTATTGATGAAAGGCGTCTTTGTAGTATTTTCCTTCCTTAGAGGTTAACTTGTCTTCGTTTTCTGTGAACACTACCTCCGGGGGGCGTTCTGCATCATCCACACCTAGCCTTACCTCAAACGTTCCTGTGTGGTCACAATATGTAAAATTATTATTTAAACTTTAAAAAAAAATTGATTTTAACCTTCAGATAGGTTAAAGAATGGTTTTGGTTTAGATCACATGGAATCATTTTACCATTATTTAATGTGAAGCAGCATCAAATCAAATACTGGTATATATATGTTAAGCAGCATCAAATCAAATACTGGTATATATATGGGATGGGGATCTAAACTACTTCCAAGTCATGACCCACAGACTTAGTCACCATGTTGGGGCTAGACCCCGCGGCAATACTGGTACTACATGTGTAATAGTCTCTTTATACTCAGCAATTGTTTATTAGGTGGTCATAGCGTGGGGATCTTAATCATTTGCAAGTAACAAACTATTCAGCTCAGAGATCAGCCCTTCCGTTTGTACAATGTTAGATCACCACCACCTGGGAATGCTTCCAACCATGTATGGTTGATATCATTACCTTGCTTCAATGAAAAAGTCGATTAAAACGATAAAGTCAAATTACTCGTTTTTTGGCCCTGCCCCTAAGACCCCCGAAGGTTCAGCCACTCCATTTGAATCCCCACAACCTAGGGAAGTTTCCAACTATATAAGGTTGATATTCTCACCTTACAGTAAGTTCCAAAGAAGAAGTTGAGTAAAGCAATATGGCCAAATTATCACTTGATTTTTGGCTCCACCCCTCAGCCCCCTGGGGGTGTCCGCCCCTCCATTTGTACAATTTTTAATCCCCACCACGTAGCAATTTTCAGTCAATTGTTGACAGATGGATGAAGGACACCACAGTCCTCTAGACCAGGTGAGCTAAACATAATATCCTGTCCACAATAATAGGAAACAAGAGTTCCATAGAAGTAGCATTATAATGAGCTACATAGTTATAATGATTTAAGAAACCAGAAAAAATTGAACCTACCCAGTGAGTAAACAGCCTCAAGTACAAACGGTGAAGTCTGTGACAGCGTAGGACAAAGGGCATCATTCGGAGATCGACCACACCAAGTGTTTCTGAAAACAATTGTAAACGTTTGTTTGCATGATCGTCTTCAAAGAAAAATCTGACATATAATAAATATGGCATTTATTATTCCCTTGCAATGAAAGTTCGAGGGAATATAGGGTACCACTCTTTAATGCCATCACTCTACCGACTTCATTTCTCAACAGAAATGCATGAAACTTCATACAAGTGTTTGGTATGGCAATGCCTTGAACAAATTTGCGTTTAGGGTTCGTGTGTTCAAGGTCAAGGTCACTTTTACTATTTTAAGATCAACACTGTCATCGCTCTATCGACTTCATTCCTCAACGGAATGAAAATCTATTATCCATTGAAGAATGGAGTCGCTAGAGCAGATACTGAATTTTCTATTCATTTCCTCATACATACATGTATGTCACACAATGTGTGAATGTGAGGGAATTTGTATCACTTGTGATGCCTTGTATATTTAAATAAATATCATTGTGAGAATGGAAATGGATTTAGCGTTTTCCATTACCTGTACCAGAACTGAGGTATGACGGAGATGGATGCAGAGTTGTCTGATCTGTTGTGGAGAGTGTAACAACAGACCAGGCTGCCAGGAGTGTCCTTACCATACTCTGTGTAGACATCCCAGTAACAGTTCTTGTCAAACACACCTACAGGGGTATGACAATGTAAACGAATCCTTTAAATGCATATATTGTAACAAATGGTAACTAAGGATTTTCTTGTGAACAAAAACATATGTCCCTTTATCAGCCAATAAGCATTTTTTGCTTCCCACTTGTTTGACCCTGACTAAATTTTTCTGGAAATTTAGTACTTATCTGACCTTCGACCTTCAGGTCAAGGTCAAAAAGACCAACCTACAGTCCACTGTACACCTTCAGTTGGTGATGTATCTACAATTATAGTTTCGTCAAAATGTTCTGGTTCACTGTTCAGGATTTCTCTGGCACTCACTAGGGTATGACAGACAGCGAGTGGCAAGAAACAATACCATGATGTCATGGATTTGCATGTTAAAACATAAAAACCCAATCAACATTGATTTAAAATTGTTATGAACAATTACACCAATGGCTCATCATTATACCATTAGATCATATTACTAGTAAAGGTGTATCTTTGACTCATTATGTGCAACTGTTCCTGTGTTAGTCAATGAGAATTTTTGGAAGACATCTTCCGATATGTAACTATTAATCATATAATTGTATGACAAAAAAAAAAAAAAAAAAAATAGTGTAAAAGACTCTAAACCTCATTGTCAGCCGGACTCGGTTTTCATAAATATAATTAATTTTGGTTTCTACCTGTGTCCATGATTTCAAACTCTGTGTCAGTTCTTTCCCTTGCCACATTCTGGTTGCGGAGGCTGACATAGGGAAACTCCTCCATGGGGTAGCGGTAGAGCGACCTCATGTAGGTGTGGTCTGGAGTGTTGTCAAGGTAATAGTAAAGCTCCTTTACATCCTCGCCATGGTTACCCTACACAATATAACTATCTTCAATATACAAAGAAAAAATACAATAAATACATTAAATACCATAACAATAAATACCCAACACAACATAACTATCTCCAATATTCAAAAACCAAAAAAATAAATTCACAAAAACACAAAAGATATGCTCTGAAAACCATTATTTTAGAACTTGAAGTAATGGTCAAATGTCAAATTTAGGTCACATTGACCTGGTTTTAGAATCCGACACACCGCTTTCCCATGATGTACCTTTGTACAAAGCTTAATAACCATTCATAAAACAGCAGCTGAGATGTGCTCCGGAAATCCTTATTTTAGCATTTTAGGTCAAGAACAAATGTCAAGAAAGTGTAACAGTGAAAAGTGGAAAAATCAAAACAATACTTGGTGATTGTTCATCGAAAGTCAAGTTTATGAAGAATAATAATATGATTTCAGATGACATGGTTGGATGTGGATCAGCAGGGTTACTGAGACACTTTAAGTATATAACGGGCAATCAGTCCCGTAAATCTCTGACTGGATCGTAAAGAAACCAGGTATGTTGGATTAACAAGGCACAATTACATTCTGAACAAACCTCTGGGCCTGCAAGACCAAAAAGCCTCTCTTTCAGAAATGCATCTTTGCCGTTCCAGAGTGCAAGACAGGAACAAAGACGCCCCTCGTAGTCAGAAACACCCATCAGACCATCCTCCCCACATCTGTAAACTGTCTCGCGCGCTGTGTCATGACCAACCGCATTCCAGCTGTCAGAAAATAGGACATTACCCTCATAATGGTTTCATCAATACACAACACAATCAAAGTTTGATTTAATAAAAATATTTTCAAATGAAAAAAAAAATAAAAAAATATCAAACTATTAGTAGAAAGATGGCTAATAGCACTGACATATTGTGGTAATGCCAAAAAGCATCAGGTATTAATCAATGTATTGGTTAAGCAATTCATAATGATGCCATTAGATGTTATCAAAAAGGCCCAATGGGCCAGTATCACTTACCTGTTATTAATCTCACATCTGTGACTTTCAAAGAGTTTCAAGGTCAAATTTATTTAATAAGGCTAAATATCCTTACACTTCCCACTGTGGTTATTTGTTGGAGGATTTTAACCTATTTAACTATGATGAGATTTACAGTTGGTCTATAGGTTGATCATTCAGATCGCACACTTCCTTACACGCCACACCTTTAAGTCATTTATAGGTTTTCATGTGTTTGATTGCTTTGAACAAAACTGATGCTATTGGCTAAATTTCAACACCTTAGGTCTCTTAATTGTTCAGAGGATTCTGCCTAAATATTTAAACAAATTTGACTCCTGTGACCTTGAAAGTTGGTCAAGGTCATTCATTTGAATTAAATTGATAGTCCTTCATTCCAGCATTCTGTTGAATAATCATTTATGCCTCTGGGTTATTCAGAGAGTCATATATTAGTTTTGACAAATTAAACACATATGACCTTGAAAGTGTGTCAAGGTCATTCATGAACATTCTTTTTAATCTATCATCTGAGTATGCTGCTGGATAAATATAACATCATAGGCCTCTTAGTTGTTTCAAATAAATTGTTTAAATGATATATAAACCAATTTGACCCTGTGACTTTGAAAGTGGGTCATAGTCATTCATATTTAAACAAACTTTATAACCCATCAACCAGGATGCTGCATGCACCAGATATCACACCAAAGGCCTCTTGAATGTTAAGAAGAATAAAGTTATTGAAATTTTTTAACCAATATGACCTTGATGAGCTTGACATTGGTCCATGGTCATTCATTCCAACCAATAATAAAAGCCCTTCATCCTAGTATGCCACTGGCCAAGTAATTATCACTCTATTGAGTATTCCGTCTTTGCGTATTGCAGAGTTATCTTCTCTTATGAACAGGTATTGATTGTTACGTCATTGGTTTGTGTGAGAAAATTACGTCGTTTTCTCAAAAATTGATGACGTTACTCTCACAAACAAATGACGTAACAATCAATACCTGCTCCCAAGAGCAGATAACTCTGCAATACGAAAAGACGGAATAAGCAGCTTGGTTATACAGAAGTTGCTGTTGAAAACTTTTAAAAGAATTTTACCCTTGTGACCTAGAAAGTAGGTCAAGCTTATTCCTTTGAACAAATGCATTGCCCAGGATTGCAGCATTCTATATGTCCTGGCAAAATATTTTCACATTCTGGACAGACATTCAACTCTGTATCCTCCCTGACTTACCAACTGTTACCATTCACCTCTGTATCCTCCCTGACAGTTCCCCATTGTCGGTCAGACAAGTATGGCCCCCAGAATTTGACATCATACTCAGCATCTGGCTGCTGTTCCTCATCACTTTTCAGTACTTTCCTGGCACGCTTGGTTTCGGGGGATTCACCATCATCCAAGCTCCTTTCATATTTCTTTTTAGAAGATTTCTGCCCCATGTTTTGGTTTGGCACAGCACTTGCTCGAATCCTGTAGTATTTGATTTACAAATAAAGCTTGCTTTTCCTTTTCAATTTTACAGCTACACATGTAGATAACATTAGCAACTTTCCGAATCAAATTCTTACTTATCTGACTTTTGAAATATACAAACAATGAAAAAGTACTGTTCTATGAACTTTTGATGTGTACGTATACAGTTTCATGAATTATATTTATTCCATTTTTATCTTGTGTATCAATATACATACGTTTGTTTCATGTTGCTGTCTGCTTCCTTCCTGGGTTTCCTCTGAGACATTCTGGCGTGGAGGTCGGGGGAGTCTTATCCTGTTTGAGTAACTTATACACCAGCTTTAAGTTAGTCGGAGAGTCATTGTCACTTAGACGCTTAACACCAATAACATTATCATAAGTTCAAGCATTCGTATGACAAGAACCTACTTTCATTTTCGAACATTACGTTACGTATTACTACCACGCACATATATCAAGGTACAGCCTTCGTACATTATACTGCGTACATTAAAATCTTTATAGCTTTCATGAGTGCACATTATCACTTCCATCGTATCAAAACATTTTTCATGAAGTGTAATTAAGTTTTTTCATGGATATGTATATTAGACTTGCGAGAGTCCGGACCAGATCGAATGTTGAGAAGATTTGGTAATCAGGGGCGTAGCTGGGATATAATTAAATAGTGTGTAGGCACTTGAACAATTAACGTTAGTGCAGGCAAATTCGTCACATTAGTAAGGGTTTCAGTTAACAATTTGTCCAAATACACATGTATGTATCAAAATGCCTATTATTACAATAAACAAGAGGCCCAGGGGGCCTTAATTATCGCTCACCTGTTTCTTTTGTTACATGCAACTGACATATAGGTAACTTAAGACCAAATTTGGTAACTAGAACACA
>JAUMHH010017396.1:0-10842 GCA_032359455.1 Chlamys rubida | reverse complement strand
CTACTTTCACACTTAACCCTTTGACTCATGCCAATAAATGCATGGTAGAGTCCACTAAAGTTACCTAGGGGTGAAAGAGTTCAGATATATTAATTCTGCAGGAATATTGTAATCTATTTCTCGTTTGTCAGCCATCATAAAGACTTCATGAATTATCGCCATTTAGAGTTTGTTTTCCTCCTGCTCATTTGAAGTATGAATGTTAAATCGAACTTAAGCAAAACATTCGTTTATATTAACATAAATATATCATTCACGTTTCGTGGGTGGAACGTACGGTCCATCAAAATGTCTGCTCTCACGATAGTGAGAACGAAATCCGTCAGAGAAAAACTCAGACAAAACACACAATTGACAACAGTTTCTGTGTCATGATAATAAATCATTTAAAAGCGAAAGGGAATGAGTTCAATACAGAGATGATCTATAGCGTAGAGTACCTGTACGTAAAGGAAATGTACATTGAGTTACATTTTACAGCTATAAGTATAAGAAATAAGTAAAGCGGGGTAACGATTTATCACCTTTTCATACGAAAAACATGATATATACATCCGTAGGTAAGAGGGGACAGGCTTCCATATTTTAAGTATCGACAATATTAAGATCTTTATCTATTTTATTGGCCATATATATTATAATGCAACTTATATCGCTTTTTAACATTAAAGGAATACGGTCATACTACACACTGATGATGTTTAACGCGCACGTGCTTGGCGAGGAAGGTTCTCACGTGATATGAAACATGTGACGACATCAGATATAAACATATTGTGACAGGGTCAAGGATACATTACGTACATGTGCCCAAGATAGAACGATCACATATGGCAACAAATTAAAAAAGAAGGTTACATGCTAACATGTACAGACTTTTCATGTCGACTTATTCAAACCCGCCAACCTATTGGAAACGCCAACATGCACCTTTGCATAGAAATAACACAAATTGATTAGATGTGAATCTGAAAGCTCACAGTTAAATCTTTCTTTTTAAAAGTGGCATCCTCTTCTGATACAAATGCTTTTGATCGCCATGACCTTTGACCTGGCGGTAGGTTTTGGTGTGAATTGTAAAGTAGTGCTAAGCTCAGACGTAAACAGATATAGACCGAGAAATTTGGGATTCTTACGAGCAGTACATGTATGAGATACAGATATAAAGTGACAAGCTAAA
Source organism: Chlamys rubida (assembly GCA_032359455.1). Classification (NCBI taxonomy): domain Eukaryota; kingdom Metazoa; phylum Mollusca; class Bivalvia; order Pectinida; family Pectinidae; genus Chlamys; species Chlamys rubida. Next base: position 9,662 of record JAUMHH010017396.1, on the reverse strand, counting down.
AACATACTTACACAACTCTACAGCTGAAATGCGACCCTCATGCCTATATAACGGATTTATAGGAAAATTGGAGATTTCCGAATTATAAACAAAACCGTTTAAATTAGTGCAAAATATAAACAAACGTAAAATTTACACGGATTCCCTCAAATACATACACTCCAGAAATAACTCACAGAAACAAATCCAGGTAAGCCCAGGTGCTCCGGAAGGATAAGCGTCTTTTGAATCATCGACAACACCCGTCAAGTTAATCTTATTCTAACCCTTTCACCACTGTGGACCTTAATGTACTCATCCAGATCAATGCATGGGAGAGTTTACTTAAGCTACATGTACATAGGGGTGAAAGGGCTAAACCAAAGTAATGTCACGTCGTCAAAATGAGAATCGGGGTATAGACTTCGAAACAATAAGGCCAACTCAACTAATGAGTCAAAATTCGCTATATACGTACATATCGTACAACGAAGGAGGGATGTAACGTAAAGGTGATTTAATGAGTATAGACGGACTGTCGTACAGCTAATAATTTTATCAACGATTAGACGAAATGAACCATCAACCCGGTTTACATGAAATAACACCTAGTGTTTAGATACAAACCATACAGTAATCTGTAGAACCTAAAAATTGTAAATATCTACATTTGTTAACAAAAAAAGTCCAATTTAGCTCTATTTCTTAATATGTGTCAGAATACTTCAAATATGGATTTTTGTTCTGTGGACATTTATTACGCATTACAGACTAATTCCTACGATACACACACACATATCGTACATAGAAACAGAAGGATGTACTTTAGGTGATTTACAGACCCGTTAAATAAAAAGATTTTATGGCCTTTCTTATTTACAACTTCAAGATACAAGAAACTTTAGTTAAAGTCGCATACATGTAAACAAAGAACATTAGCTCTTGAGATCTATTATTGCAACACACATATCACAAGTAAAGCGAGATAATCGCATATATAATATTACCAAAGGGGTTTAAATATTAATAAATAGCAATAACAATTATCACAGAAAAAGAAAGTATCATATCCCGTGTTTCTAAGTGATTGGGAGTCCCCTTCCTACACAGGCCCCCACAAGCTAGCCCTTGTATCAACGATTAGACGAAATGAACCATCAACCCCGTGTACATGAAATAACACGTGTATTTTAAAAATTAGTTATCTGTTAAACTTAAAAGTTGTGAATGTGTAAACTTATTTAATAAAAAGTCCTAATTAGCTCTTTATCTTAATATGTGTAAGAATACTTCAAATATGGATTTTTATTCTCTTGATCTTTCTAACGCCTCCGACTTATCCTAAATGGCTATATGTTACAGTAAATGCTTACTTTGCATGTCTTTCTGCATTGCCTTACTGAAGAGGAGCACCATTATTTCAAATTGTGTAGTGAATATTTTTCTTGAAGTATAAGGATCTCTCATTTAAATACCTCGCAAATTCATATAGAGACACTATTACTAAGAAGCATAGGTGTTTTCTTTCGCGAAGTATTTAAATCTTAGCGAGTTTGTCGTTTAAAAAACCATTCATGAATGAACGTAAGTTTATTCGTAGTTTCAACGGCAGCGGTATAGCAAAATTGGCCTAAACGTGTCTATTGATCTTGGACAGCCAAACGAACCGGAGTGTTTGTGATTTGTTATATTGTGGACCAGTAGTTCTGGCGGGCCCGCACGAGGAGCCCCATTTCTCGTTACCAGTAATCAATGTACACGTGCATTACTGGCCCCTAATTAACTCCAAAGGTGACAATTGGTCAATACGATGATGTTCTATCGCAGTTATTAGGGCGGCTATTATTGACCACTGCCGCCAAGGCCATCCATGACGTTGATGTAAATCTATCTTCTGTATAGTGTTCGAATGTGTGCTTGCATAACTGGTTCTGGATATTAACTTTGGATCCGATACCTGATGTTACATATATATATCTATTATATATATCACTCCTGTATCTTATCTACCAATACTTGATATATATGATTATTTTAATGGTGTATATATTTGCGTGAATTTGCGAGGAAATTGTATCGCAATTCAAAATATCTATAGGACACTTAGCCATTCATATTTGCGATTGATATAGAAACATTTGCTATTGTTTATTCTTGAATTCAAATTGTCCTGTATAAGGCATTTGACGCGCTAGTATAAGGCTGAATAGTAGACTGGCTACCAGCCCCTAAGTTTGTATGAAGAATTTCTCGGCTGCATTTTACTTCTAGCTTATCTCCCCCTAGTTTAGAACTTAGGCTAGAATCAATTTTTTTTTTAGTTAAACTTTTTTCTTAATAATTCAATATTCTAGAGACGGGGGCCAGTCTAGCTGAATAGGTGTGTTTTTTTGTTGTTTTTTTGTTTAGTTTTTCAGTGATTTCGAGGTCCCAACTATAACACTTGGGGCAGTAGTGTTCCGTCCCTTCTATGTCCCCTTAGCACAGACAGAGGAGAAGTCCCTGTCAAATACAATAACAACAGCGGTAGCAACATAAACAACGTACATGTAAACAGCAGCATCAGCATAAACAACATCACAAACCACCAAAACAACATCAGCAGCATAAACAACATCACAAACCACCAAAACAACAGCAACAACAACAACAACATAAACAACATAAACAACGTACATGTAAACAACAACAACAACAACAACAACAACAACATAAACAAATACATGTAAACAGCAGCATCAGCATAAACAACATCACAAACCACCAAACCAAACAACACCTTCAAAACAAATAACAGACTACAAAGAATACTATCAAAGAGAACAGATATAAATCTTGCAATAAAAAAGAAGTTCGATAATGATGTCTTGATTCATTCAAGAAAAGAGCAATGCGAACATGCTGTCTTGGTTTTTCTGTTTACATAAACAGATGCACAGTGTCAGGGTGTTACGCTATGATAGTGCTAGGCCGGACTAGATCTGATGACTTTCCCACTTCCATGTTCCCTATCTCTGACACTTGTGTAACTGTTGCCATTATCAATGCTTCCCGTCATCTCGCCTCCTTCCTACACAATGGCGGGCCCAGCGTAACTAAGGACTGGACGTACACAGTAACAGTCAAGTCAAATAACACACAAATACGGAAAGCTCGATACCTGGAAAATAATCACTACAAAGAAGTTAGGACGCAACTATTGAAAGCCAAAAGAAAGTAATCAGTTTTTGTTCATTTAGGACTCATTACAACTATAGGTCTACTTCAACCTCGGGGACTGACGGTCTATCGGGGTCAACAGCCTTGTGCGGTAAGATAATCACAAGAAACACGAAGGGAGCTAATTCCAAACAGCCTCTAAATTCAGAGGTGTGTTGGCGTTTAACAATACGGACTCATATGTAGTGTGTAAAATCAACCTTCATACACCTTCATCTTTCAAGATATAAGGTGTGGAACTTTTGGTAGATCTTTGAGTCCCCGAGGTTTGCTGTAAACTTGATGGCCACAGTTATCTCCGTTGATTAGTGGCATGGTTTATAATTTTAGATTAACCAGTTAGCCTCTAAACTTTTTAATTCATAAATTGGGAAGTTTTACGCACTTGTCACTCTGTTTCAACTGGCTGTAATTTAGACAATATGGATTTCCAAGGTTTTGGCCCCTAGCATCACCGATGATTCCTGGAATGAGGAAACAGCTGTATGATGCAGTGTAATTCATTGTTGGCATATTTTATCGATTACTAAATCTTAAAGGTGTGTGTTACATCTCTCTCAATATCTATGAACTGCGAGTTGTTTGAAATCTCAATACATATTTAGACATTTTGAAATAAGATTTTTATTGTTTTATGAAACTACTGTAAACGTATAAAGCGGTTCTCTAATTTAACACTTTTTTGCGCTTTCAATCTTGCGCTTAATTATGACTGCGCTAATTCAACTTCCTGTATATAGTTATATATTGCATATATTATGAGCGCCAATCTATTAAATTTAATACTAAAAGTTCAGACCGCTAAAATAAGTACTTTTGCAGTTATCTGTGAAGAAGTTTGCTTGGTAAAACGGGTATATGGATTCACTCTCTTAATATTATTCGAAAAGTAAAGAAAATGGTTGGTCTGGTGATGCAATGGATAGCGCACTTGCCTTCACCAAGGCGGCCACGGTTCGATTCCCTGATCGGACGTAAAAAGGTATGGGTTCACCTGCCCTCCGGGTACTCCGGTTTCCTCCCTCATTTAGACCCTCTGCGCGCTAACATCCGGGCCACCAAGAGGGATTAATATAAGTTGAAATAACTCGTTTCATAATTGTTGTAAAATAAATAAAGTTTATATTAAATAATATATGTTTGGATAACAGACGACTCCCTTAAAGACATAACAGGCCAACTTTTCCGGTATGCCTTTTCAAGTAGGTAATCCAACCCTCCCTTTCAGCATTCATCATTCCCCGACTCCTTCTTGAACTCAAGGTTCCGATAGACAAGATGTCCGACTCGGAGGTAGAAAGGAGGCTGGGGCAGCTATGGCAGGCATAAGTCGATAACCTTTTCTAAAACAAGGTGTCCTCGATCTGGATATACCGGCAGTCAGCGGTCGTAACGGCACGAATCGATAAGCTCTTTAATTGCGGGGTCGCGGGTGTCTGCGTTTGGTAAACGCCAGTTCTGGACACGAAAATAATAGATAAGTATTAAATAAAACACAATACATCGATGAGTAAAATACAGCGTACGAGAAACTATGATAAATAAATGAATGGCTTGTCATTTGATATGTATCGTGCCTTTATTTTATTTCTCAGGCCGAGGTCTAGCTGTACAATGTATACTTAGTATCATGTCCTTGGCATGCGTTGTTCACTATACAGGGCTAGTCGTGTGTGATCTACAGCAGACACCAACTCTATGATGTAAAAAACAAATTTGAATGTCAAAATATTAAACTTCAATCAAACATAACTTCTGTTAGCATCAATTGTTTATTTAAAAATTCGTCAAGAGAATAAGTGTAAACAAAATAAATTATATCAAACTATGGTAAAATATGACCAACATAAGACCATGTACTACGGAAGTGTAAGCGTCTTCCAAAGGCGACATATGTCGGGGTCTGGCAGAATTGGGGACTCTCAACTGTGTCCGACGCAATGGATATTGCTTTTCAGGTGCCAACCAGGCAAAAGCATAATTAGGTGAAAATTTCAACTTTTGCAATAGTTACCATCGGGCTGAATCATTTGAATATTTAAACACAGGACAACGTTGCCAGGAGTGTGTCTACGGAGTGTTGATGTTTTGAATTGTGCTATTCAGTTTTTCCAAGTTATGGCGGGGAACGCCGATGAAACATATATCAAAGAACACTTACCCTTCCAGAACACATAGGCCCGTATTCATGAAATCGTTCTCATCCTCAAGCATGGAAATTGTGCTCAAACCAACTGCCTTGTAAGCTTAAATCATGTGACACGGTCAGATAGTCAACTGGGGACATTAAAGATAGAATGCGGCTTGCAGTCTGTCCAACATTCTTCCAAAAATATTTTAATGGTTGCCGTGTAAATCTTTGTTATTATTTTACCTTGTTTAATTACTTGCTCTGACTATCGTGATTTCCGTGATTGATGTCGACTGCCGACAGACAAATTTACAACAGAAAGCTTCGAGAAAAGCAGGTGATGGGCATATATTATAGTTGCTATAAAATTGTAATAAAAACGATGTTGATGATTACGCCCAATAGTGTGCCTTGTGGTTCCGTTGTCACTTCCCCGATATACCTATTTGGGTTTTATCTTGATTTAGAAGGCATATCGTTGAAGACGCTTACTCTTCCGAAATACATGGTCTCAATCTCTTATTACTTTTTCAATGGGCTCTGTTTGATTCATTTCCTTTTTGTGCGTTTTATGCAAAAAGTTTTATCGATTTTAAGTTCGATTTCCGGTTTAGTTCACACGATGATATTCTCTTTTAAACTTTAAAGTTTGAATTGTTTGCCTTTCGATATTCTCTGGTTAGATCGTACAAACTGACAGCGAAGAACGTTACCCTGCTGAATCTGGAGCAGCCTTGTGAAGACATTGTTACTGAACTGGGGAATTTCTTTTAAAGACCTTGTAAGCGACACTATCAACACTTCTGATGTGCTCTTTACTATAACGCACGGTTTCAAGTGCAGCTGTGTGCACTCACCAAGGAAATGCAAATCAGTATATCTGCATTGAAATAACCGTTAAACGAAATCGAATACTCCTTTCAAACACCTAACTGAGACGGATCAGTATTGTGAAACAGGTATTTCTACTGCAAATTGAGATGTATGGGGTGTACGAGAGCTTGGGAGGAGGCTATTTGAGGTCAATCCAAACGTGTGCTTCAACACTAAACAAAATTTGGAGAAGAGAATAGAATATCCTTACCCCGGCTCCTCTTTATCATATATAACCATTAGCTCACAGAAACACGACGATATAACCATACACTACTAGAGGGGGCTGGCCAATGATCACAACCAGGGGAATCCCAGTAAGCTTCAATGGTTAATTCAATGGTAAAACGTAACGTTGTTAGTCTGTAATCTTTATTGAATCGAGATAATTTATCATCATAAAATGAACTCAGTTGACATGTTACATAAATATTGAATATAGAAATTAAATTATTATTTAAAAAACACTTTAAAATTGTTGATACGTGATATTTTCAATCTAACCAAACTTTGTCATATTGAGTTTTCTTGAGAACAATTAACCATATAGACCACCTATAGAGTAGAGGACTATTCAGCTTAATGCATCAACTTAAAACAGCTCCTTTGTTAGGTGGGTGAGATTTAGCATCTAAAGACGTGATACAGAAACCATTACCAGGCTGAGCCGTAAATTCGAGGATTATTTAACTGCATCACCTGCAACAAAAGGTAGTTTTTATTGGTCGATTGAGTGGTGGGAGTTTTGTGGTCTGAACCTTACGTCTACATATTTGGGAACAATATAAAAGGTGTTGTAATCGAGTGAGTATCGGTAAGCAGACTCTCTCACGAGCCTTTTACTGGCGCTTGTATCAAGAAAACTCTAAAATCTGAGAATATATTTAAAATTTTACATTTTCTTCCTGAATTTATCAGAAATAGATCTTCTGCAAGTTGACCATTATTTTACATTTTAGCTTAACATTTGAGGAAATATGGCCGTTGAAATTAATTTGATTTCAAGAACTGAGACGTTCCTAAATTTAAGAAGATTTATGGTTTAGGGGCCAAGGCCTGTATTTATGAAACTATCCTCATGCTCAAATTCAGATTCTGTGCTCAAACCTACTTTCTTATCCCGGTGATAAATTTATAAAAATCAACCTTTTCGTAATGATTTGGAAGAATTTCTAAGATACAAAAGCCGAATACCATTTTCAATATTTACACTTGACCTTCTGGCGCCGTGTCACAGGATTTCAGCGAATTTAATGCTGAGCACAGCATTCATGCTTGAGCATGAGAACAGTTTCATGAAACCGTTTTTTTAGACGACAAACATACGTTCACTTCCTGTCTGTAGTGTCTGGTCTTGCCCCAAATTCCCGAATTCTTTTAATGAACAAAACGTCTTTCTTTTGTTATATTCATTTTATCAAACATATGGTATAATTGATATTTAATCCCATCTGGTCATTGCATACATGTACATATTCAAAATTATGACAAACTTGCATGTTGTTTTACTTATTGTTTTGGTGTACTCGGACCATGGTTGTCCCTATCAGGTTTGTTTCGAAGACAGACTCTTCATTGCAACAAACTATGCTATGTATTAGAACTTGAATGTGTTGACAACTTAGAATGTACACTTATGAATATTCTATAATAATATCGGTAAACTTTTGCATTGTCAAATATTTGCCCTTTAAACAATATAATCCATATTCATCCAATGTTCACTTTGCCCTTTACAAGGCCTTACTATTTATGGTATAGTATGTACCAATTTTCGCTTACACAATAAGTTACATAAAAACGGCGAAAACTAAACTGCGGCCAAACTTCTAGTAATACAGTAGTTGTCAAATTATCCGTTTTTCTTCATGTTGACGATTCCAGTTTTTATCTTTAATTTCCATGTAGAATGTTTAACCTCAAGGAGTCAGTAATCTTTTGTAATCAGCCATCTTAATCAAAACATAAACAAACTTTGCCCTTGTAAGTTGGTGCTAAACGTCATTGCCTTCATTTATACATCATGAAGGGGTTAATACATACACCGAGACCTTTGAAAACTCGACTGTAATCTTTGACGCGAGGTCTAACCTTTGGTGGTTTTACACAGCAGATCAGAGCTCATAAAGCCATTTTGATGCGCCTATTATAAGGACTTGTAACAGTTATGGTGTGGAAACCAGATCACAAAGAGACCTCCTTCGTTGTTCCATGTGATTATCCTGGTAGATTTAGATTCTGTTTCTAGACTTCGGTACAGCATATAAATGTATGATAATAGATAGGAATCTGGAGAAAAGCGTGCTTGTTACCCGTCCTGTGCTGGTGAACACGAGGTCAGCTTAAAACGTGACAGAACAACACTTAAACACCTTAAGTTTGATCTTGATAAAGATTATATGATAACGGTTTGTTTTAAGACGTAGATGTGTGTTTAGATTTCCCCGTGTTTTATTGACGGTATCAATGCTCTGTAAGACCTCTAATTTAGGCGCAATTAACACCAAACTGTTACTATTATTAACTGACTTAAACTTCACGACCCTTCCTCGGACTTGTCGACACCGATGTATATATATAAACGTATACTGCGGGAGAATCCTCCCTTGTAATGACAGGTCGTGGTGTTTCTTTTCTCTGCTCGTCTTTGTTACTAAACCTTGTTTTGTTTATCTATTACGAGTGAAGAGCAGTACTCTGAAAGGTATGCTATAACAAATCTGCTTAATTCCCCCAACTAAATTATTTTATCCAAAATTAAATGACATCCGTGATTTGCTACAATTATCTATGACCATTAAACCTGTCACTCACAGACCAGTAAACGAACCCCACTTTCCGGCTGCTCACTGCTCCCTTCGTTAGAGTCAACTAAAACTCCCCTTCGCAAATTTTAGGTTTCTTATCTGTGACTTCTGCATAGTTGAAATTGAAGAGACAAGAATTGATCTACAGCTTTCATTAAAATATTATGTGGATTTTTTTGTTTCCATTTCATATTTTCTCTTTTCGAAGGACGGTTGCTCTCTACACATGACTGTAGCTGGTTTTGAGAATGCACAACCCATTCCACAACAACAACAACAAACGCGCAAACAAACAAGCAAACAAACAAAACAAAACAAAACCAAACAAACAGCAATAAGTTGGACCACTTACAATAACTTATTTATTCATCACCAAAAGCATCCTATCAATTTGTTTTCCCATTTTGGGATCTACCCACATCTCACAACCAAACACGAACACCAATAAGATTGACCAATTACGACATTCTTTAATCCACCACTATGTTATGGTGACCACCAAAAGATAGCTGGGATGCGACCAATTTGTTTCCAAATTTGTCATGGGATCTACCCACATCTCACCAGCCAACAAGATCAAATAAGATTGACCAATTACGACATTATTTAACCCACCACAAAGTTACGGCGATCACCACAAGATACATGTAGCT
>JAUMHH010017385.1:0-10842 GCA_032359455.1 Chlamys rubida | reverse complement strand
ATATGAAGAGATTATAATTGAACCTGTTTATCTGATTGTTGACTCTTATAATCGTGACCGTAAATCGAACCGTCATGTTGGTGTGACGTCTCAAAACACAGACCCATCCTCTGTAATATGTCTTTCCCTACCGTGCCCCAAGTTGACTGTCCTCCCATGGAACGTTCCACTTTTAAGTGGATTTCTTCGGAGAGCGTTTCGACAGGTACGATGTTAGGGAGGCCCGCAGGGCTATAAGTGTCAAACTTAACTGAGTTGCCATTTTTATCTCATAATTATGGACTCATTTATAGTTCAAAAATAAAAAAAAATACTTGGGATCAGACAAAATACTTTTTTTTTTATAAATTTTTCAAATATTATGAAAATCAGAGAATTATTATTTAAGATACAATGTTTTGAAAACAGCAGACCGGCCGGCTTCAAAAGTGGAAGTTCCAAAAATTCTTAAAACCTTACTGGAAAAGAGAACTAGAAGCGCTACACCATGAGATGTGGAGGTTAATGTGTATTTGGGATGATGAAGGTCGACCTCGAGGTCCCGATTCTCACTTAGAAGAAAGTTAATTTGAAAAATAATTTTGAACTTTCAGATTTTCTTCAAAGTAATGGGCCTTTGCAGGATTTTGTGTCTAAGATGTTCAACATATGGTAGGGTAGTATATATACTGTAAGTGTGACCTTTTGATTGACCTCTTGTAAATCTCAATATTCGCTAATTATTTGTGATATAAACGTTAAGTGCCCTACACAAACAGACGACACATGTCTCCCTTCATTTTCCAAACACAATTAAGATATGCCCATGCACGAACTTGTGCCACCTACAGCCGAACCGTAATTAACTGGTACTTAGGCGATAATGAAGTCACTGAGTGTACATTGTGCCCCACCCTTCACAGGTGTACACCCTTCACAGGTGTGTCTCTCCTTTAAGCCGGAAAGATCAGCTTCTCATCCCTTAGGGGGAGAAAGTCTCGTGCAGAATGGCGCGATCTAAGTCATAACAATAGTATGACGTCACGTCATCAATGCATTGACGTCACGTCAACAGTAGCAGACAATGGAAGACAACTCTGGATTTGCTAGGAAAACATGCGATCAACGCTTATATTTCATACAATCTCCGCTTGTCGGCAGATTTGTGAGTGAAAAACAAGCATCCCCTACCTTGAGGGTGTGACAGAGAAATCTCCAAGCCGAGGGGTGATATTCTCGAATTTCTTACCCTCGGCAAACCCTAGGGTTAGACAATCAAGAATATCATCCCTCGGTTTGGAGATTTCTCTGTCAGACCCTCAGGGTAAGTGAAGATTATATTAATCAAAATATTATGTGGTCAATGTTTTGCTCTTTTGAAAGGTATTTTTTGGGGTCCGACTACCAACCAATTAACAGGAGAGAAACTATACATCTCTATTAATCTCCCTCGAAGCCTGTTTTATTGGTTGTGAGCATTGTACTCATTTACAATCTCAAATTGGCGTCGCCTGATATCGGTACATACCTTGCATGCCAAATAAGATAAGAATTGCACATTTAAACAACTGTTTTTATGAAATTGTATAACAAAAAGTCATGGGACTAAGAAAGGTTTTATTGTTGACGCGTGGGACATTCTATCCAAATGCAATTGTCATGTTTTTAATGGTTTCTTTAACTCTGGTTATTTTCTCCTTCAAATTTACTCTGGAAAAAACTAGTTAAAATGTTCCTCTCGGTAAAGGAAATCTCATTTAGATAATTCCCCTGAGATTGCAAGATTCAAAAGTCTTCATCCTGGAAAGAACTCTTAAGTGAACTGGTCCTTTTCAAAGTGTCATCCTTCTTTTATTGGATGTTGCTGTATCTGTGATGTAGCATTCCAGTGAGGTGGCACTACAAAAGATGCCGTTGGAAGAACGGTCCCACTACAAACAGAACACAATACCTCTCCAGCACACACGCAGGCATACATACATAGGGATATATTAGCCAGATGGCATAGGACTAGTAGTTAGCTCCTGATAAGGCAGCTCCTGCAAATTCCTCAAAACTTGTATATTCTAATTGTATTAATTGTATATCTATGTACTGTAAAGCGCTTTAGAGTGGCTTATGTTAGCTAGATAGGGCGCTATATCAAATGTATATTATTGGAGTCTGAAAAACTGTTTCCAAAATGTAGATACTTCCACCCAATTGTAAACTATTATGCGCTCGTTGCAAGGGTGCATTTGAAGACACAGTCAACAACTGCAGATAGTTAGAAGTAGCAAATTAGTGTGATACTCGTTCTACTATTTTTGTAAATAGATATCCCGTGTATGCTTACTTGTCTTTCGACCAGGCAGGCAGGAAAGTCCAGATGGCTGCTCTGCTGGGTACTCCAAGTGCTACCATTTGGGATGCATTTAGTGACATGTCAAATCGCTTACGTCATTTATCATCCGTATTTTTTTTCCGAAAATGCGTTCACTACGACTTTCCAGTAAATGCTAGCTTAATGCTTATTTTATAGCAGTAATTGCAATGCTAGTCATCGCATTACCCACTTATCAATGACTAATTAACTGGTCTATTTTTTTTTCGAGTTGGGATTATTGATTATATTAATAGTATATCAATTTCGTTTCCGCCATCCTTTTTCTTCTTATGATCACGTGCCCTCATGGTTTTCATGCCTATTGTAGTCTTCAATATTTTGGAGGAAATAAGGTATGATGATGATGATGATGATGATGATAATGATGATGTTGTTGTTGATGATGATGATGATGATGATGATGATGATGATGGTGATGATGTTGATGATGATGATCATCATCATCATCATGATGATGATGATCATGATGATGATGATGATGATATTATCATCGTGGGTTGAAAGGTAATGAAGGTGCCTTATTAAAAAAGGTGAGTGTTATTACCCCGGGGATAGGGTCAAGTTTACTGCGGTTTATATAGAGAAATCACAGTTTGGGATATCTTTTGGTTATTTTATACCTGGGAATATCCATGGGATGGAAGATTGATGCTATAAAAATCAAAACCCTTACAGATTGATGGATCTTTTTTCACTGATCATCTATATATCACAGACTTATAATTATGTTGTATTTTCAGTTTTTAACGTAGTGGAGTAGGAAGTTTAAAAACAGTAGGGGCCATGGCACAAAGCCAAATCTGTCTTGATATTTGAAAGAATGAGGTACATATATATATATAAACATTTGTTTTGGTTGGAATATTGCCAAGGACAAATGTGCTTGACATTTTTTCTGTTCTAAATTTATCAACACTAGAGACGTATAGATTATGATATAGACGTCTCTCAATACGAGAAACTTGATATGGTTCCAAACGATCACTCAAGTGCGTTAACGTTATGAACAATGTCTATCTATGATTTTCACACATGACCGCTGTCGAGTGTATACATTCGACAGACGTCGTCTGCTACAAACACAACAAAATGAAACTAGTTTAATAATATCTACCAGTACGCATGGACGTACTTTTTCAATAACCTTATTTTTAAACATCTAAAGGTTTGCTTACGAGTGAAATTAAACAGGCTCAGTTATTAACCAGTCATACTTCTGTAGATCCATGTATAACGAGTATATTTTTCTGATGTGGTTCTATTTACAGCTTCTGATAAAGTATTCTACGTATTTCTATTGTTACCTTATGACCTAAATAGGACTTCACGATACATGACTGCCAACTTTGTGTGTGATTATATAGCGATGTTTACTCTGAATACGAGGAATGGCGCGGAATACGTTATTTGTACTTCTTCGCTATTGTATTGCATCATCGACAGTAAGTAGTAGTCATTCTTTGCTAAAAATAATCATGCTAATTAACTATTATAAACAATACATTTTTGCTTTCTTCTCAGTTCATCAAAGCTGTTTCCATGGAGCTGGTTACTCACTGGTTGTCTGGAAGAAATATGCAATGCTATCCTGTGATATGCCAAGCAGGATTTCGTAAGTATTACACATGGTCATGCTTCATTTTCGGAGTGTTTATGTTATTTGTTGTCCGTTCGTTATCGACGTTGAGTGCGGCCCCTATTTTGTGTAGTGAGTCTAGCTCACGTTTTGCCTTTGTTTGCAATGTTTTATAATTTGTTAATGTGTGTTGATGTTGTTGTGTATGTTGTCTATGCGGTGTAGTTATTGTATATTGTGTACTTGTTTGGTGGTGTTATTGTTTACTTCTGCCCTTGTGTGTTTAAGTTGTGGGTCCTGTCCCTGCATAATAACGCTATTGTACCAAATGCCCTTTGTGTTGACACTATCGTGTTTTTGTCATGTGTGTTTACCTTGTGTGCAAACATTATTTTTGTTTGTTTAGGTAACATACCTTAACTATCGTGTAATGGATTACGTAAAACAATGATGACTCAGACATGTAATATTATATATTTGTGGAAATCCACCATAGCTAAAATAGTGTACACGTACCATATATTGCTATTTTAACTATTTGTTATGTAGCACGGCCATTGGTTGATCGATTGACGTGATTGACTTCCATAGAACTACGTTATGCTGGCTGCATTTCTCATTATTTATGTATATGCAGATATTTACATGTAATACTCTATGACACTGCCAGTATATATAAATATACCAAGTTCAGGTGACATTCATTGAATGTTTGGTGGGCATTTGTTTTTGACATTTGTGATTGTTTGCAAAACAATTATGTTCAAACATATTCTATGGTAGCGCATCCTAAAGTATATGATTAAATATAACTGTGTTGCTTACCATCATAAATGCTACAAAGACGCATTTCAATGTTCAGATTTAAGTTGAAAACAACAAAAACAATATTGTTCTTTTTCATTTAATTAATTAATACATTTTTGTGTAGTCTAATTTGGTGCAAAATACATGTTAAATAAACTGTTTTACTAAATTGCGGAAAAGCCATTTTTACGGAATTCCATCAGGCGGTGAACGTCAACCAAAGCACATTCAGGAATTTCTGTCTTTAATTAAATTTGACGTTTCTTCATGATTGGTCCCAGATTACTCAAACAATTCGATCTAAACAGTTTCCGATTGAAAATCATTCACATATTATAGCTCTTGCTGTAACGGGATCATAACAACATATTTTGAAAGGTAATCTAAGGGCTGTACAAAGGAAATGTAAATATATCACCCAAGATGACGTCATCATTCGTATGACGTCGTCATTGTAGCGTTGAATACAACTGTATAAACTGACTGCAGTTCAATGCTTAAATGAATCTTGGATGGCAAGTGTTTATGACGCCAATTACCCAGACGGACACCGGTATGTTATGGAATTAGTAACTAATAACTTCACGAACAATAACGTTTAGTTAACGCAAAGTGAGGTTTATATATATATAAAACAAAAATAACCTTAATTCTTTTTGCCGCTTGTGTTTACTGTGACTGTGTTTATGAAATGAAACAGTGACAACCCTATAGTGTTTTGACATATGCAACGTTATAGTGTTAACTATCAGATTAGAGTCAGCGATTATCCTAATAGCGGACTCAATTTATAATAGTATAACGTCAGTCACGATATACTGTTGAAAACTTGAATGCGCCGATTTTCAAAAGAAGCACGAAAAATACTTCAATGTAACAAAAAGATTGTTCGATACAGTTGCTGTATAATGAGATATAACATCGTGTCCTACAGCAAAATCATTTGCTAATTATGTAATTTGCATCTTTAAGCATTTGAACCTTTTAGTTAAGGGTTGATGTACACGTGAAGTGAACGTGTGAAGGTCTTTTTTCAGTGGTGTTTTCCTTAAATCACTAACACAGTCGATAGATCGTAAAACATACAATGTAACATAACAAAGAAACAGAATAAAGATGCAAATCTCAAATCACAGAAGGGTTATCCTCTAAATATAATTGTAAATTGGTTGAAAATCCTATGTATAATATCACACTTCTAAATTCAAATATGTTTGCATGATAGTGTTAACTTCATTTATTAGAAGCAACAAACAATAGAGGGTGTGGGTGGGCTGAACCAGATATATTTATCGAAAGAAACGTTGCAATATTATTTTGCAGAGGCGTCTTTCTGTAAGCTGGACAGAACGAGCGACTACTGCCATTCGTGTCCCGTTGGCAGCACACAGGATATAATTGTGAACACGAGAACACTTCGGTCTCAGAATGACGTCCCGAAATGCTCGCGCATCGACATCGCATGTCTACAGCCAGGTCTGTTCCTGACACATACAAGTGTTACAAAATGTTTCTTAAGGAAACGCCAATAATAATCAATAGTTTGAGTGACATTTCGCATATTATATTGTAGCATGTTTTTCCTCAAAAGAGTTACATACACAATATTGTTATATTTACATATTTTAATGAAATCTTGGTACATAGCAAAAAGTTATGTTACAATAAGTTGAAATTTTCTCATTTTGATTTCTCACGCTAATGTATACCGGAAAATTTCGCTGCAGTTTAATTTTCGACTTTTCCGCCCTGCGTGACGGGGGCAAATTTATCATTAAAGCGAATTTAAGTAAAAAACATAATATACATAGTAATGAAATGTGAAGGGCAAAATTAACACTGGGCGAGAATTGATTTGATGGGCGAAAGGCGAAAGTTTGACTGGGCGAAAAATTCCCCGTTGACAGTAAGCTATTGCTATGGATCTGCGTCAGTCGTCGTATGTCGGTCATTCATAATTTGATATTTCGATACCTTATCAAGGACCACTGGAGCGACTGACGCCAGAATTTGAAAAAAAAGCTCCTTGTGATGTCCCGTCGACCCAGAGTTGTAAGTTCTCAGGCCAACCGAAAAACAACCAAGACGGCTTCTCTGGCCTTTGATTCCATGGCTGAGAAGTGTTTGGCTTCTTTTCTATGCCGTGGTGCATTTAAAACGCAATCTGCATTATCTTAACTTAAAAACTAACAAAACAAACATTTGGGGTATTTGAATATCTGCAACCTTTATATTATAGTAAGTGTACTCCTCTTGTCCTATCTAACTTTCAGAACACCGTTGTTGATCTTTTTTACATGGTGATTACTTTTCGAACAAGATCCGCGGGATATCAGTTTTTCTTTTGAATAAACAGGTTAACACGATTTCAATGCATGGCCAAGGTTGTTCGCAATGGTACGGATACATTTAAATATGCAATAGATCAATGCAATCTTTACTGTTTGTTTGAAATGATTAGATAGTAATTAGTGAAATAGAATTGATGAATTAACTTAAAAATCTTTACTTCGATTAATATGTTTTGTATCAAAATCCGTATCGAATATATGTCTATAAATAATCAAGTATGAACATTTTGCATCATTTGATTAAGTCTTCTCATTTCTTTTGAAGAAACGACACCTGTTGTGGAAAATGGCATAATTGCTCGCTGTGAATGTGACCTGTCAAACGGATATATCGGAGAGGACCCGCTATGCATGAAGGTCAACAGATGCTTTCGTGGAGAGGAACTTGACAAATCAAGTATGGAATATGGAGAGGAGTTTAGAAAGGTGGTTTTACAATAGCTCAAAGGTGTAATAGACCATTGTTTTTAAGGAATATTCAGGTACCGGTATCTTCTTGTATATGTTTAGGTTGACAACATGGCTTCAAGCATCACCGATGAGCCCGAGAAGGACTCATGAGCTCATGGAACAGGGGTGTGATGCAGTGTAATTCCTTTTGTTGGCATACTATTTTTTTTACTAAGTTTTAAAGGTGCAATAAGTTTCGGACATCATTATGTTAGCTCATACTATAAAGTGACTAAATATCTCGAGGAATGCGATTTTGCGAAAACATTACAATATAAGTACATTGCAACTTGATGCACTTTTTGGAAATAACGTAAGATACATGTAAGTCGATTTATTCGATAGTTGTTGTCCATTTTGCATGTTGAATAATTAATATTTTTAATCCTATTAAAAGAAATCGACACACAAATGGAGATAAGTATACAGCAATAATACTAAAACGGATACAAATGAAATTAATTAATTTAAAATTATGATCCAAACAAAAAAATGTTTTGAAGAAATTGCACTCAAGCATATTGTTAACTTTCCCGTTGATTCCTGAAATACCGACGTTTTGATTTTAATTTGAGTTATCATGCCAGATTTTTTTATAATGGTGAAGCTGAGCAACTGTACACTTAACTATATTCAGTATACTGGATTCTGTTTTACTTTTAATTAAATCTAAAATCTATGTCCGCCTGAATGATATCTTCCTTTTCCCAGCCGTGACGTTTTCATTAAACTAGTCACCTTCTTCCTTGTCCCAGCCTTGACGTTTTCGTTAAACTAGTCACCTTAGTAAACGTTTTAACATATGTTAATAGTCAATAGACAGTTTGACGCGACTATTTCCTGGTATTTGCACCCCGGCAAAGTCACCGTCTTTATCTTATTGTCCATACCATGACTTCCTCATAGTGATAGAAAACACTTCATACAAAGGCATACAGTCGCTAGACGATGCTTCGGATTGTTTTAGTGTGTCGTTTTGTACTTACAGGCGTATTAATGATAGCCTGTTTTTCGCGCATATTTCGTCATAATGTTATAAAAATTCTTCGTGTAGTAGAGGCATCGTTGGCCAAGTGGTTAAGGTATCTGACCGTATGCTATCACTAGCCCTCCACTACTGGGTCGCGGGTATGAGGCCTACGTGGGGATTTGCCATTTACTAGCCCCAGATCGGTGGTAGTCCGGTTTTCCTCCGCCACCATAACCTTTACGTCCTTAAATGACTATAGGTGTTAATATGACATAACTCACAAGCAAACAAAACTAAATCAAAGCATCCATGCAGTTACCAAGATACCTCTCTTATCCGGAATTGTCCAGGTACACGTTTGCTTATTTCACTAATAACAAATATGCAGTATCTTATTTAACATCAAACGTACGAAGTTTGTTACACTCCAATTCCCTTTCTCACAGATTGGAATAAATATAGTATGATAAAAACGTGAAGATATCAAATATGAATTAGAACGTTGATTAGTATTTTAGCAGTTAACTCCATTATAATTTTAAAATCGCAAGGTGTTTGACTCTGTTATAGTGGAATATCAATGATCATACTCTAACCCCAACCCTAACTGAAATGACATTGTCTCCGAGTAAAATGAATTAACGGAATCAAAATCCACAAATTGTTTAAACTATGAAATTCAGAGTCTGTGGTAAAACTCCACTCTATTAACAAAACATGACCTTTCGTTTACAGATGGTATTGGAGAAGTTTTCAGAACATTACAGTGAATTCCATTCTGGGTCATTGATTGGAAAGACATAATGATGCGTCTAAGTAGTTGCCACAGTTAAGCTGGTCCTAATGTCATGATTTTAATAAAAAAAGGTTAATAATACGAGTTATATACGATGTAGGGTTACACCAGTATATTTACTTTCCCATTATATGTTCCTGTTTAGCTAATGGACGCAATTTGATTAGCATCCTTTGAAGCTTCTCTTCCCGCCTCGTATAACAGGAAACAACTGTTAGAAGGAAACATTTTGGTGACGTTAGTCTGTTCTATGCATATCTAAAGACGCAAACACTCGAATATCGAAATTATAAAGGAATGTTTATGTGTAGATCAATGATAACTACAAAATTGAAAATGTAAATATATGTATTGTACATTATTTTTCAGCACTCATGACGGTATGAATATTGCAAAATGCCGTTCAGTCCAAATTTTCAGTTTTTAATATCTCATCTGTCATCGCTGGTGTCAGAAATGACCTCCGATGTTCATTGAACTGTGTTTCAGTTCATTTTACAACGTACCTATTGCTCACAATGTTAATATTCTTGAACCATAGGCGGTCGATGTTTACCATGCCCGAATGGATCCTACAAAAACACTACTGGGTACGAGTTTTGCAAACCATGGACCAGGTAATCAATTTTTTTTTTCGTTATAGCAAAATCAAAGAATATATTCCATTGTAAAGTGGGATTTTATGCTCCTGATAAATTGCTAGCAAACAAAGTATGTGACAGTTGCGCAATACCAGTTTAAGACAATTAAACCGATATTCAATGTGTGTTCTGTATCTTCATAATAAACGGTAATGGTACATATTCAACAGAGAAATTACCCTCTTTCAGTTGTGAAACCCATGGCAGAGAAACGTTGAAGGTAGGTAATACAACTGGTGATACTGTCTGCGGAAAACGACTTCAGACTACGAATAGTGAGCCGAGTTTGTATCCAACAGCAAACACGTTTGCTGTGACCTTGAAATGTGGAACAGGCAATTGTCTTTTTAAGGCGGATCAGACTGAGTCCAAAGGTATTCAGAGTCGTACTTTGTTTGTAAGACGTTTCAATTTAGTGATACAGTGAAAGTAATTTCATTGATTCTTCGACAACTCCGGTAATTTGAAACTTTTCAATGTCGCTCTCAGTTTATCAATCTTACTAGTAATGATTTGAGATTTTGATTTCAGCATTTTTCATATGATTTGATTGACTACAAAATTCTTAAAAACAATATATTTTTCATTTGTTTCTTATTTCAAACACATAATGGAAAGTAAATATATGATTCAGAAGATGTCATGGACATCACATTGCAACATCAAAACACGACTGATCAGCATCACTCGAAAGACTGCGAAGAGCAACGGTAACTAAAAATGGTTTCCTGATGATTTCCGGGTCGGGATGAGAGAAAAGACGGTTAAAGCGACTAACGACGTATATATACTGGAAATACATTCGGTCTGAATCTATTATGGTAATTAGGTAAATGTAAATACTGTAACACGTATTAGTGCACAACGGGAGGTAACTCTGACGTTT
>JAUMHH010017363.1:0-10842 GCA_032359455.1 Chlamys rubida | reverse complement strand
AGTTTAACCAGCCGAGCTTAAGTTTTACCAGCTTTGTGATACCCATTTGGCGGTAAATCTCAGCTGAGTTCAAACTTGAGATTTGAGAAAATGTTTGTGATACCGAAGCCTGTTGGTCTTGAAACGTTGGCTCAGTCATAGTTTAAAAAGGGACCAGTTTGTCTTAAAACGTTGGTTCAGCAACAGCTTGACAAATGGATCAGTCGGTCTTGAAACGTTGACTGAGTTATAGCTTAATAACGGGACCAGTTGGTCTTGAAACGTTGACTCAGTTATAGCTTGACAAATGGACCAGTCGGTCTTAAAACGTTAGCTCAGTCATAGCTTAACAACGGGACCAGTTGGTCCTGAAACGTTGGCTCAGTCATAACTTGACAATGGGACCAGTTGGTCTTTGAACGTTGGCTCAGTCATAGCTTAACAACGGGACCAGTTGGTCTTGAAACGTTGGCTCAGTCATAACTTGACAAAGGGACCAGTTGGTCTTTGAACGTTGCGACACAATCAATACGTATGTTTACAAAGTAAAACTTTGATATTACATATTTCCAAACTGATTAATCTGATTGAAATTAATAAATATTGGGAATGTTTAAGATTGAGCAGATAGGTTTCTCTTTTGAGTATCTCTTTCATCTTAAGATGTTATTTAGATACATACAATTAAACTTGGTATAAATATGACCCTATGATGAAAACGTAACTGTTTTCTAAAAAACGTAATTGTTCTCTAACTGTTAAAATTTCTCAAACATTTCCTGTTAACTGGTCAAAAGTTTATTATCTTTTCATTGTATTCATTTTTGTGTGAAAATTGATAAGTTTTATTGCAAACTAAAACTGACTTGTTTTGATATGATCAGCCAAACCTCTTTTGTCTTGTTCACGATTAAGCATGTATTGAATACCAATGCCAGTGATATTCCAATAATTAATATAAAAAAAATGAATTTACCACAATGACACTTTCTCAAGCCGATTCGTATTACAAAATAGATAAATAAATCACACGATGTTCGAATGTGATCTTTATGTTTTGCTGTTTACCGATTTACATTTAAGTTTTAAATATATATATATATGTGTGTGATGAACAGTGGTTTTGACAAGCATATAAGCTTTAAATTAAAGATTGTATTTTTGTTTTTGATAACATCAGTTTGACTTTACCTGCAGTATGCATGAGCTATCTGCAAATTCGGTTACTTATTTTGAAACGTTCAAGCTGGAATAAAAGAAAAAAGAAAATTTAGAATAAACCAAATTGTTTTCTTGAGTTCACAATTTCAAATCACACTTGAAATAAGATAAATGTTTGACACTACGCCTAACACACACCGTTCACCTGTATTTCTTCGCATGAACCTAAGGTTGAAAACAACACATTAAAGATCGGAACAAGTAATTGCCCAACCGAAAATTCTTGTTAAGTAATAACATAACAAAAATACTGCGTACACTTATCTTCACAGGCTTTTCGCTGCGGTCGCATATATAAATACTAACATATTAAATTACGCTTGTAAGGCTGTGAACGTAATTAGATCAATGTCATTTTGGCACGTCTCCTCCCGTTTCGAATAATTTAAGAGCATCATATGAAACAAAAATGTTAGTGAGGTTATGCCATTTTAAAAGTGTATACTGCATATCAACCTAATTAAACTTACGTTCATAGCACTATGAATCCAAATGGTGTTATTATTACATATATAGTTATATGTATGTCAATACCATGCTTTGTAGTCAGCTGCAACTTTACCTATTAATAACATTGAATCAATCGCCAAATTTGCTAACTTGCTAAGTGTTGTTTAATCAGTGTAATTACATTGATGATACACAAACATAATACAATTTTTAAAGTGGATCTTTTCGCAATTGGAAATATTCCCATTGCGACTCTAAAATACATTTTTTTTTAAATTTCTGCGATCGGAGTAGTTCTGAAAATGTCTTTTGTATTTTATCATCTTATTTATTAACATCCGTGCTAATTTACTCAACCCGAATAACGCGTACATTTTCACACTGCTTTAATTTCTACTTAAAATAAAAACAAATGCACCAGAACCCGAGGAACAAAAAGGGCAAGACAACATGAGCTCACAAAATCAGGTACGTATCACTTACCTGCTATCTGTCGGTCAGAAGCAAAACTTTCTAAATTTAAACAAAATTCAGAGGGATTTTTTAAGCATCTTGGTTGTAACAAGAGAAAAATATCAGTTTTAACAAAATAACGTTAATATGGAACATAATCCCGTAATAATTGGTAACAAATTAACATTTTAATCGACGTTTTAATTTGAATATAAATTAACCGTAACCGCTTGTAGGCTGGTGAATAAGGTTAATAACGTGACCACGCAAATGAAACAAACACCTAGTATTCAAATTTGAGGATGGCATGTGTTTGAATACATTGTGATACATCTCTATCCGTTCACATAGGATAGACGCTGTAGTAAATAAAGGCCCACGAAAGGAAATCATGTCAGGTTCGTAGTTAATATCATTGTAAATAATTTAATATCTCCTTTCATTGCCTTTCCATTGCAAGGAAGGATAAACAGATTTCACAACCCTCCGGATTTTCACAATTACATACGTCTTCAACGAAACTAGTGTTAGAAGAAGATTTCCTTAAGGTAAGCTCACATCGGTGAAAACAGTATGGATTTTGTTTTAATTGCAGTGATTTAGATGTCAATTCTTCGTTCAAGGTGGCTGTATTATAGTTAATATAACATTGATAAAACACATAACTTTTCAACTTCATTGTTACAATGGATGCAAGTGATGATATTATCATACAGGACAAGATAGGCGATATGACAAAGGCTATTGATTTCTGAAATATTATACTATGTTCATTGTATATATTAATATATTTTATATATTGAATTATATTATAAATGTTAAATGTAACTGCTATTATTGTGTTAAGAATAATTGTTTTAATATCTTAAAGGCACTCAGGAAGAGTTATCTGAATACATTTTTAATAATACCTTTCTAATAAAGTGATAAAATAATACGAAATGTAATATATCATATATATTCATTTATGCGGCATGTTAATTTCTACTTTCGAAAATTACTGTGTTTATAGTATTAGTGGACTCACAACATTTGAACTAGTGTTTAGTTCACGTTTCACTTCACTGCGAAACTTGTGAAACAACACAGTTTGGTATGATTTGTTGTGTTCTTATTTGTTGTATTTAGACTACTGCATATAAGTATAACATATAATATCTGTTTCTTCTACAGGTATATTCTGTGCCAAGATGAGCGATGATGGCAAGCCACAGCTCCGAAAGTTTAGTATATTTCCGGACAGGAAAGATAAACTGTCCTTTGATAATCCCGCTATCAATGGCGACCCTGATATGGTGGGAGAGAATATAAGGTAATAGTTTAATAATAATAAAGTATCCATATTCATATATTTATTAAAACGGTTTTATGGATCATGAGACGGCAAGATATTAAGATAAAATCGAATAAATGTGAATAAGTAAAGCCTCAATAAGAACTTGAACATATCTATATTTCTCATATTTTGTCTGTGTAAATTACTGTTTCAAAGTCAGGGGTATATTATTGGAAACTTTTCATAAAAACGTGTCATCTTATGGATTTTTTTTACTATTCCAGAATGCAGACAATGAATGGACTAACCGACAGTCATTTCACTCATGGGTCTTCATATAGCCGGAAATATTCTGTTTCTCTAAAGACATTGAAGCCATTTCGTCCCTCTTCAAAGTAAGAAACATTCGTTCTAATAATTGCACAAAAATGATCAAGTACCCCGCTTGTTTTAACAAGTGCCTTTCATTAGTGGATACATCTGATTGATTGCTAGGGTTTACGTCCGCTTCACTACCGAGTAGTTCGGATATCCAGCAGACATCTGTGGAATCGTACATTTTATATTGATTAAGTAGTAACATCGGAAACATTTTACAATCAAATATTTGTATTGACGTACACATGCATTTTGTTACAATGGTGGTTAGGATCTGTCCAAATATGCTAATGTGTAATGATATGAATAAAATTAGCATTTACTTAAGATACGTACGTCTTCCTTTATTTCAGGTAAATCAACATTTCAATCCTGCATGCTATCTTTAAACACGCTATACTTCCAGGTCAACACAACTAGTAAACACAAGTCCTTCTACACAAATGCTACAGCTTGCTTATTTCAGACCAGTATCATTATATCCTGATGCTTAATCAATGTGTTAATACGTACAAAGCTGTGGTATAAGCTGACTCTTATAAAGCGAAATCGACCATCCATGATTTCGCAAGTACATGTAGATAACTGACCATTATCATCCGATGTGAATATCTAACAGATATATCCTGGCACTAGAAACACTTATAGGTGCCATTTAACAAGTGTATAAGATGGCCGCCGTACAATGGCTTCTGATTAGTCGAAATATAGATGTTATCCGATTTGGGTCAAAGTTGGGCCTCTTGGGCATATGGAACACAAGATCTACAGATGCATCATTTGTGAATATGGAGAGGCTGGGGAATTTATGTAACAGTTTCTCTTATAACAAAATCATATTTTTCTCTTGCTTTTGCAATGCCACTTTCGGTTTACGCTACATTCCAGGTAATAAGTGGAACAAAATACGCAATCGGTATGTATATATGGTGAAAATTGGAATGCATCCTGAAGTTGTATAATTTTGTGTCGGAACTTCAGTTTCTCATCCTCATATAGTTACAATACCTACATTTGTTAGACATTATAAATCGTTTCGAAACAAATCTGTATTTCTATGTTTACGTTATGGTATACTGATATTTACAGAGACGGGAAGATCCCGGTAAACAAAGCTGGTTTCTTCTCCTACGTTACAATTTCATGGATGTCCTCCCTTGTAATGAAGATTTACAAACACAGGGATGAGGCTCTAAAGGAAGAGGACATATGGGAAATATCGGACTGGGAGTCGTGTGACGTCAACACAGACAGGTGCCAGTATTGGTCTCTTTTACATGTTTTATAATTCCGTCAACCGTTTTATATAGTTTGAAATACTTCATTCCAAATGAGCATGTTTGATAACTGTTTCCAACCGTTGTCATCCTAATGTAAGTCATGTGAAATATATCGTTGGTGACATAAGAAGGACTTATTCGTTACTAGGATCAAACGGTGTGTCGGTCAAATTAGTACTGAAATCAGGAAAACGCTGGTCTTCAGGGTTATATAATAATGTAGAGATTGCAGGAAGTCCTTAAAGGCAGATGCTGTTTATTCAAGATCACTGTGGCAATATGATAAACAAAGATAATGAATTACATGTATATCTTCATTTAAAATAGTATCATTGCATTCAGTGACCATGTCGGTCTATAAAATATGATATATCCATGTGTTCAAAAGTCAATTACTAACAAGATCCCCGAACCAATGTAAAAAAAAATTAAAAAAAATGTTACTATGTACTTTTACATGACAATAGTTTTAATATTGTAAAAAAACATACCTAACAGATGAAATATACATAAGATATAACCAACAGTGTTCTGATATTATAACAATTCTGCGCACTAGAACGGAATTGGAACACTGGGTCAATTCACATCATTATACTATCGCTCTAACAGACTGAACCACTAGATCAAGGCTAGTGTCCAGACCCAGCTGTGCTATAGTTACATCAGAAAGGAAACTAAGGGGAGGTTACTGTACTTACGAAAAACAGGGCTTAGTACGACAATGATTCTTATGTAAAATGGAAAAAGTATAACAACTCGCACTCTATCCAGCGACGTATGTTTGTGTTGCAGATTAGAACAAATATGGGAGAAAGAGGTAGAGAGTCACGGGAAAGAGGGGTCCTCGTTTTTGAGGGCTTGGTTGAAGTTCATCCAGACGCGATTGTATATAAAGATACTACTTGTATGCATCAACGCTGTGCTCACATTTTTCATGAGTGTAAGTATCATTCTTCAACGACTAATCGTCACTTGTTAAGTATGGTCATTTAATCGCAAGACAAACAAATCATGCTCTATTTGGTGTAAAGAGTATTCTGTTTTAAGCATATTTGGTATTTGTCACAGTGCAGAAGGATGAAGAATTTTATCTCAAAACACGTAAATCTAATTCTCGTACTATTGATTGGCAAATAATCTTTTAGTTGACAAAATTGATATCTACTTTTCTTAAAATAGTGACAGATAGGCGCGCCCTTATTTTGAAAACCTTTAAATACGATTGTGTAATAACTACAAGCACGAAGTCAGGAATGACGGCGAAATAGGAAAAGTAGCTACATAATACACTTGATAACGTAACATATTAACAGCCTTTTGTTGAACAGATAACTTATATTTAAACGACCATTTATACAAACCGTGCCAGGATAAGGTCCACACACAAGCTACAACATCGTCACTTAAACGACCATTTATACAAACCGTGCCAGGATAAGGTCTACACACAAGCTACAACATCGTCACTTAAACGACCATTTATACAAACCGTGCCAGAATAAGGTCCACACACAAGCTACAACATCCTCACTTCTTGCATCGGAGTCAAATTAAAATAGAATATTGTCGTTCAGTCTAGATCACATGTGTAAATTATTCTGAAATGGCAGATATGCTGAACAAGAACACTAACTATTTTTCAAGTACAGCAGAACATATTTTAACTAATAGTGGCGCGTTTGATTTTGTGCTTTTGAGATTGTCTAAGTAGATCCTGCTATTTTTGCAGGCTAATCGATAGCTTTAAATACGAAAGATTTATTTCAGTTTTACTTTTGATTTTAAATGTAGATAAACGTGCGATAATTTCTTCAGGGTTTCATTACCAATCTCGTGGTCAGCTATCTGGAGTCGGAGACTTCGGACCTGGGCTACGCTATGGCACTTTTGGCCGGAAATCTTGTCGGGCAGTTTTTGAGAGCTACGTCATTTGCATTCATTATTTTCTTTGGTGTCCAAACAGGTAAAACCACGCCCTGATAACTGAAATAGTCGATTTATTTAAAATGAACGGGTGTATTTACAACATTGACAAGCACAACTACAAACCATATCGTAGTGGATATGTTACATCTAGCCCCAGGATAATAAAAATATAGACAAACGTCTCAATTATGTCAAACTGTAATATATATATAATATATTTTTAATGATATCCATATGAAAGTTCTTTGGTGCTTTTTGCATTTTAGGACAACTTTACTTGGCAAGAGAGAGCGGCTTTGAACAGTTAGATTCATTTAAAATCAGATACATTTACATCGCGATATTTATTTTGTTTTCTTTTATTTGCTGTTACCTAACAAATGCTGATTTTCGTTGTCGAAGGTATACGGTTTCGAGCTGGTATGTTAGGCGTTGTCTACAAGAAGATTCTGAAACTAAAGAGCGTTAAAGGCAAGGTAGCATCTGAGGTAAGATCAGAATACAAACGACAGATACAAGGTGTCCATGTGACCATTCACCTCCTGTCGTCTGCTGATATTAACGAATAGATCTTGAAAAATCAATCACGGACACATATGATCTCTCAGTGTGATAAAAGGTTGTTTGAATTTTACAACCAGTAGAGATCTCTTTGTCTTAACCTCTGTACATAATGCTATTAGTTTATGTATCAGCTGATATCATGGAGTCTGCGTCATTGCAATGATTCTTTGTGTATTATACCTGTTATACTATCCATTATAACGAATACCTTTTATGCGATATTTCCTATTTAGTATCATTTCCATGCTAAATGTATTGTCTATTTAAGTTACTGTATTTCAATGTTAAACGATCTTATCCATGTTGGTTTGGTTTTTGTTTTATTTTGTTTAACGTCATATTAATAGCTAAGTTCATTTTAGGAAGGGCCTCCATGTGTTTTGCGTATGCATGCATGCATGTGTGTATGTGTGCCGGAGGCAGGGTATGTTAGTGTATTTGCCTCCTTGTGACAGCACGGATGTCATGCCGACATTATAGTGCTATCTCACTGAAATACCATTCGGAGGCACCCAGCACAGCATTCTGCCCGGTCACACTATACTGACAATGGTTGAACAACGGTTATTGCGATTTTTCGAAATGTTGAAAGATAAGGAAGAAATAACAAGTACCGTTTTTGAACTTTGGAAACGATATTGTACATATAGTGTCCATTTAGTGACAATATCATATGTGAGTTTCCTGTTGTAGATTATTTCAATATTCCTCGAGGTTTCTGTAAATATTATTTCCATTTCACAATGTAATACTCTGCAGTATTGTCCATGACTTTTTCCATATTTATTCTACATTACATGACATTGTACATAGCGGATTATAATCCTGTTAACATGGTATTTTGTAGATTGTTACAATATTTGGTGCTGACTCGATGAGGGTGTTTCTCAACTGTGTGACATTTGTATATCTACTGGCTCTCCCTGTCTACGTCATCATCGGAACGGCCTACGCCTATTACCTGATAGGCTACTGGTGCTTTATTGCTCTCGGGTCGTTTCTTATCTGTTATCAACTACAGGTGAGTGTTGTTATTATTAATATTTAGCTGAAATCAACCAAAGGTAGGGTTGGTTGTTGTTATTTATCTTTGATTATCACAATTAAATTGATTGAACTTCAACCAAAGCATGTGTGAGTATGCTGCAAATTATGTCAGGATAAAGGGGAAGTAAATCCTAAATAATTATGAAAGATTAAATAATAGAAAAATGATATTCTCATAACCTGATATGAGATATACCTGATAGATATTGTCTGATTGTTTTATAATGATTTATCTAGGGAATACTTGACAATATTGTATAACATGAAATGTTCTTGGTTACTTTCTGTCGTGGTTTAGGCTGTTCACATTAATTCTAGTAAACCTTTTCGTGGATACCGTATGTAAGGGACACATTAATCAGATATATAAACGCAATTCGTTAAATAGCAACAATGAAAACCACAAATGTTTTTATACAACCAATATTTTGAGGTTAGCCAATGATTTGATATATATATGTTCAAGTGTCAGATCTGAGTGATGTGTTTCATAGAGAGCAATAAATCAAACTTTCTGAATAATAAGCAAATCATATTATCATTCTTATCATCTGTACTGGTATTTTTCTATAAACTATTGTTTGCTGACCAAATTCATTCAAATAAAGAAAGATTGTCATTCTAAAATATCTGTTGTAAATATGATCATCAGAAAAAATATGATATTATAGTAGCATTTGCACTGCAAGTTCCTCTATGAGCATTACCAAAAGAAACTGCGTTCATACGGCTATGAACGCAATTGGATCAGCGTAATTTCGAAGTTTCTCCTCCCACCTCCAACGACATGAGACAACCGCTAGAAGCAAACATTTTGATGACGTAATGATGTTTCGGGAATTTCGTTTGTACTGACGACCTAAACACTTCAACATCGGAAATACTAGGGAATATATGCAATTAGGACAACAATAAGTAAAAAAATAAAATGTAAATATAAGGATTGAACGTCATTTTGTAAATGTGTATGCCTGTATGAAATTGAAAAAAAGTGTCGTTCAATCCTTCTAAAGTCGACATTTCATTAAGATATCATTTTTTTTTCCAAAAATTACTCTTTGCACTTCCATTCAGGCGCAACTGACAATACTGGTGGCATCTCTCAGACGGAAAACATTAGTGCACACGGACAAGAGAGTAAGCTATTTTCACTACATTAATTAAACATGAGTATTTCTCTTCCGGAATAAAATGGTTACATTATAACACTTTTTGATCGATTTTTTTTCCCTTTTTGACAGTTGGATATCTGAAACAAGATATTAATATGAATTCATATGAGATTGAAACGGTTAATAATATTTTTTATCATTAAATGAAGTATACTAAAAGTAAATAATTAAGTAAATGCAAAAATGTCGAAAATAAACAACACACTTATATAATTAAATTGAGTCCACTCATATCTGATTCAGATAAGAAAAATGACAGAAGTACTCAATAGTATGAAGATGATCAAGATGTACGGATGGGAGGAGTCGTTCCAGTCCGCCATCACAGGTACGCAAGGAAACAATAATCATTTATATATATAATCCTACATCTTTTGCTAAGGATTATATATCATGAACAAAGTATACCGTAAAACATGACTGTGTATACAGGTTTTCAAATACACGCATGATTAATATATTGTTGTTTCAGGAATGTATATATTAAACCTGTATTTACTAAACGATCTTAAATAAAAACATTTATCTTATATCACATGTGATCATGAAGCTTTGATATTGGATTTTCGTTTTATCTTTAAATCTTCACGAACATCTTTTGATTATTTTAATTCTTGCAGCCATCAGAAAAAGTGAAGTGCGTGTTTTGCGCACCGCTGCCATCATCAATTCTATCACCAATGCCATTATCCCAGTGACGCCCTCCATCGCCTCTGTCGCTACCATAGCAACCTACCGTGCATTTGGAAACGAACTCACAGCATCAACGGTCAGTTTATTGACTTCACGTGAAAATAAATTAAAAAATGAATGTTTTTAAATAATTATTTCAAAGTTTCCTTCCAGTTGCATTGCCAATAAAACTTTAAGGTATTCCATGTATAATACACATTTTTTTGGAAGTGAAAAAAATATATTTTTTACTTTTATTTTCAACACACGCGTGTTTTACCCCCCACCCCCAACGGAAGATAACTCATACCGAAACCGAAAATGACGTCACGATTAGGGGGAATTCCCAGATTACGAAGTTTCCCAAAGTTGGCCGATGTTTGCCGATTTCATTATACATGGAATACCTTAAACCAAATAT
>JAUMHH010017352.1:0-10843 GCA_032359455.1 Chlamys rubida | reverse complement strand
TGGTGCTTGCATCATTAATTGAAAGATTTTTTGATATATCGGCATAATCTGCTGGACTACTAGGAAATAAAAGGTAGTTAGAAGTAGAAAGAAAGATAAAGATCCCAAATATTACAATGGGCGCAGCAGATTTATTTTGGTCGCTTTTGTGTCCCCTAATAGAGGACACGGAAGCAAATCCCCAACTCTGCAGACTGTTCCCCCATTAGTCGCCTCCTACCATACATAACAGTAAGATCGTCCTCAAGTGACCTTAGGCTATCAATAGGGTGTAAAACCTGATAAAACTGATATCTTTTGCAATGTACAAAGAATAGGCCTGCTGTATCCTACAACCGTAAAAGGCGACTAATGAGCGAGATCCCTGCAGAATCTGGGATTTTCTTTTGTGTCTTCTACTTACAGGATATTGAAGAGACAAAAATGGAGCTGCTGCCCCAAATGCAACACATACTATCTTATTCATTTTCTAAATTTCCTGTCTTTTTCCTCTTCTTTCTGCTTCCTCTTCCCGTCCTCATACATTGTATGACCCCGGCTGTTGCAAAGACGTAACACATCAAACAAACCGTATTGCAATGATTTCATTGTAACCATTGTAAAATGAAACTGTCAATTCCGTGTAACAACAACAACAACCCCTGAACACGAAAATAGAGGCTAAATAAACTCAGGATCAACTTTTAATTGACAGCAGTGATATTAACCTTGGTTGTTCATTAAATATTTTTTCTTGCTTGATATATGCATATAAAATCCATGTACGAGTAAACCTTTAAAGACTACGATACTGATTTGTGTGAGAATCAGGCCATGAATTTCAATGACCTTGGCGATACACGCGAGTTGGTTGAAGTCTTTGTAATAAGGTTAATGAAATATGTGATGAATGATGTGTTATTTCTATATGTATTCATCTCAAAACTCGATGCACATTTGCATAACTTTAGTTGATTGTGTCTGACATCGGCTACAAAGTCAATCTAAATTATTCCCAAGGTCTAGCACTAACGTGTATATTGTGAGTCCCTAAGTGCACTTAAGTGTATACAATTTCAGCGTTGTAGTATTCTCTTCTCGCCCGGATGCATATAGATCTTGATAACATGGCTAAACGCACGAACAAACGCCAGGCCAGAAATAAAGGTTCTTTAACAGTTAATTATTAATGACATGTAGCAGTTTTTTTCACCCTATTTCGGCCTTGTTATTCGCAGATTTTTTCGAGAATATGAACGGGACGGATATTTCAGGAACAAAGGTGTTTGGCTTTAATGTTAATTTATGACATGAAAGGTTGTTTGTTTGCACAAAAAAACCTTCAGTCAAATGCCACTTTCCAGTCAAACACAACAATATTTTCAACCGACAATGTCACCAATGATCATATTAGAGTCCCCCATACTACGCTGGGACTTATTGAATTTTGCTAAGTTTCTTATTAATATTATTTTTTCTTCTTTGTATTTTTTTTCTGCTAGTTTGTTTCCGGTATTTTTACTCATAAACTACTGGCCAGATAACTATGAAACTGTATATGAGCATTGATAGGCATAATGTAGATGTGCGTTTCATTTTCGTTCGGTTAGGACGTTAAACCCTATACAATCAACCGATCTGTTATCGAACTTTTTGTCCATGTGGCATAATTTCACAAGTTGGTTTGAGCACAAAATCCATGTTTGAGCCTGAGAACATTATAATGAAGACGGGCCCTGAATTTAGTGTATAATCTACAATATGTATGATTTTGACCTAATGACAAATAAAAGGTATTGAAAATGAATTATAATTCATATAATTTATAATTATATTGGACATGATAATAAAGAAAACTGACACATTCCTGCAGATGACTTGGCGGGGTCAAATCTGGACACTTACTTTAGGTCTTAGCCACATGCATTCGCGCACTGCTGACCTAAGTCCCCCAAAACAAAGTGTGTTTATACTGATTTTGCTGTGTTTCTTATATTTGTCTTATGCTAAATGATTTCTGGAGATTTTCTCAGAAAATACTCGCTGGGAAATTCACGAGCAGTTGTAGACATACATGTACCATGTGCATAAATGTGCCTAACGCGTTTCACTTCCCATGGCTTATAATTGATTGGTACATTTATGGGCGGAAGCCAAGGACAAGGCAACGTTCAATCTCTTTTTTCTGATTTTGCTCCAACTTAGAATATATGAGTATCATGTCAATGAAACTTGTTTTCACGCAAATACAATAAGCTACTTGCCAATGTAAAGTCAAACATTTTTTGTTAAAATTCATCAAGATAGATAGAACATACAGAACATTTAAATTGACTGTCAAAATCCTACCGTAAATGCACTGCGCATCGCTTCCAGTCAATCGATTTTCGTATTCTTTCAAATGTGAATTTAAAGCAAGAACAACAAAGAAATGAGATAGAAAAAACTTAATTACATACTTTGTAATAATAACGGGTTTTATGTATCTGCGATACGACACATATCAGCCCTCGCCGTATCACTCCCCAAAACCCGTATCAGCCTCCTCCGTATCAGCCCGCAAAACCCCATTCCTTTTGGAACACTTCCAATTTTTCCCATCTGTCAACAACAACGTCGTTCGGAACCATTGTTTACCAACAGTTCAACAATTGCTGATGCTCAACAACGGCGACGAATGGGGGAGCGAACAGTGAAGTCGCTTGCTAATAGGAATATTGAGTTAGAATATCTGATTGAGCAGTAGAACAATCAACCCGTTGTGCCAGAACTGTCTGCTATCATTTTCAAAAGAAAAATAGATCATCAGATTGTAGATATATTCGCATTTTATTAGTAAGTATGTAATAAACAGAATAAAACATGCCCTTTTCCATATCACACCCAGTATCAACCCGAGACTCATGAATATGAAACTAAAGGTACCACGTAGTCAGGTAACAAATGTTGGTCATATAGTCCTAGATTTTTGGTGACCTATATACTTTCTCAGAGTCAGATTTTATTTTATGTTTTAGGGTTTAACGTCCTGCACGCATACATTGAGGCACGTCCTGAAATCACCTTAGCTGTTGAAAGAACGTTAAACCCTATGCAACCCACCAACCTATCAACAGCTAAAGAAGTTGTTGAAATAACATTAAACCCTATACAATCAACCGTCCTATCAACAGTTAAAGTCATTTAAAGACTTGCCTCCATGTGAATTTTGAATGCATGCATGTGTATACGTATGCTGGAGACAGGGTATGTTGGAATGACGGTTATCCAAAGAAGTACATGAAACGGTTAACATTGCGAATCCCCTCGTTGTTTTGTCTAGCTACATAGGTTCATGATGTCTTTTCTTTAGATACCTACTCAGATCCTATTTTTTTTTAATTTTTTTTTCTTTGTATCGACCTTGACGTCCTTGTTTGTAATTAAACCTGCTGGAGAGATTACCCCTATGAAGTAAAATCACCTGTAGTAATCAAGTTCATGTTAACTGTACCTGTATAAGGTTGTTTTTTGTCTCGCCGCCACGAAGTGGGAGCGACAGCGAAGGCATCAACATTGAGTTTTTGTGTATAAGTTAGTTTCTCTGATAGTATAAGTGCTAGACCAACCAAACTTAGACCATTGGTGCATCTGAGGTAGTACATCTCAACCCATTCATCAAATGCTAGATGCGGCCTTCCTTTCATGGTCCATTGACTTTGTCAGCATCTCCATCAACATTAATTATTTGCGTTTAAGTTAGTTTCTCTGATATGTGCATTGATGGTCAAAGCGGGGCATAGGCGAGACATATCAATCCGAATCCGAATGGCTTGTGTTGTTCTTGCTGCTGTTGGCTGTTGTTTTGGGGGTTTGATGTCCTTGCAACAGCTATTGTCATATGAAGACGGGTACTCACGGACACAATGCCAAAGAGGTGGATTAGGTAGGTGAAAAAAGAAAAGCAAGATCTCTCAAGTGTTCCAATGGTTGCAGGAGACCAATTTAAGTCTCTTAAGTGTTTTCTAAACAGAAGACGAAGAAGAAACCATCCGACTCTACCCGATTCCCGGCTGTTACGGAAACAACTGGTCCATTCTCCCCCAAGTCTGCACAGGAAAATGTTAAAACATTGTAAAAACATTGTTATGTCCAAACATCGATTTCTTTTTAACCTGCTTTTATATTCTGAATATGAACTCGTTAGGAACATGGATATGTAATTATACAAATCAATATGATACTGGGGTTAATTCCATCTGGAGGTCATTGAGGATGCTGTTTGAATCGGTGCCACAACCAAGGTAGCAACCACAGTTCAAGTTACTGGTTTACTTTCCTAGATACACTTTATTTTATCTATAGAGATGTTTTATCAGTTAACCAATAGCTGGAACAACATCAAATATCTGTATAAAATGGCGATTGGTTCCAGTTGATGAATATGGAATTAGGTTACACACAACAAGGGGACGCTTAATCGATTCGATATACCGTGAACGGTACATGTAATGGTGAGTTTATTTAATCACTGCAGCATTAAAACATATCGACCAAATTGCATTGAAACAACCCATAGAATATCTGAAAACAGTAACAACGAACGAACGATTGACACAAAATATTCATCAAGATAGACAAATAAAGCATGTAGTCCCTGCGTAAACAAAATAATACTATAGCCCTTTGTATACAGAAATAAGTGTTTTCTCTCTAAATAAATAGAGAGTTATGAATACAAAATATGGTGGTCGGGAGGTACGGCGGTCTTTCACCAAGGTGCTTGATACAATTTGATTGAGTTTACCAAAAAAAAGGAAATTTTGTTTTATAAAGGCATAAGTCCTTGACAAACAGGATAATGCATATCTGTAGGTAGACAGACAATAAAAGTCCTCTTTGACAGACACACTAACGAATTGTTCTTCATACACAGAATGCAGTACATGCACCTTCGACAATCTAGCCGTCTTTGCACCACGCATGTTTAGCTTGAGTATGGGATGTTAAAGTTTCTAAGATTATTGGTAAAGAGAAATTCCTAGGTGTTTTTTAAACGCTGTCTTTATAACGCGGCACAACAAATAAGCTGAATTGGTGGGACTCGAATGTATTGCATAATCCTTTATCCGTCATTTTAATCGTAAATAGTTACGCCTGTCAAAGAGTCCATTATACATGTATGTAGGTATGGGGGATAGTGGATTTTCGTTTTGTAGAAAGTGGTTAAAAACCGAAAACTTGTCGAAAACCTGGCCTCTTAATTTTACATCCGATGATGGATTTGCCATTTCCTCAATAATTACACTTTACGTTTATTCAACCAACACTTACCAAGGATTTTATGTTTATAAATCATGCTGATATTGTGAATGTAGCAATGACATACAACAAACCAAAAGTACGTCTGAAAAGAGCGGACACAAGTAAATCTGCTAGAGATATACTTGAAATTTAAAGTATTTTGTAAAAGCTTGTTGACAAGTTTTTAAATCAATTTTTCGAGACAATGTCAGTTGCCGAGAGTGTTTGGTCGAAAATCCATTCTCTGCTGATACAAACGACAATGTGATGACGTCACATCTCTCACCAAAAGACATCATATTTCATAGAGTAATCCGAAAGGATACTGAAAATGTCATTATCAAACGATTTGTTTGTATATTCCCCCTGAAGAATCGGGGAAGGTTTCTTCCTCGTCTTCTGTATCCCACTGCATGTATACCGTAAAAGGCGACTAATGTGGGGGCCTCCTGCTA
This sequence comes from Chlamys rubida, assembly GCA_032359455.1. Lineage (NCBI taxonomy): Eukaryota > Metazoa > Mollusca > Bivalvia > Pectinida > Pectinidae > Chlamys > Chlamys rubida. The sequence continues at coordinate 5,126 of JAUMHH010017352.1, read as the reverse complement.
AATCGGGGATTGTCTTCCGTGTCTTCTACATATGGGACATCGAATAGACCAAATGTGATCTGCTGTCCTCATTACAACACCTGGGATCTTATTAGATTACTGCTTTTCTTGTCTTCTGTTTTTCTATCTAGTTTCTGTTTTAGGCGGTGTCTCCCTAGGCACCCGTCCTCATATGACTCTGGCTGTTGCGAGGACGTTAAACCCCAAACAAACAAACAAACAAATTGTTTGTATACAATTTCAAGTTACGGATCTGAAGGTCGTTGGGGTGCAGCTATTTGGGAAAGAGTTAACCATACTCGTACATGGTAGCCCATCACCTTTGTTAACTTGTATACAACACAGACGAACTCGCTGATCTCCGGTTGGGGAGATACAATTTTCTAAATCGTGATTAGGAAGTGCATAAAAATAAAACGTTTGATTGCAGAATATTCAGTACCTTGTGCCCTAAAATAGAATAGACTTGAGGCATTGTATTGATCGAACTGATCTATCTGTAGAGAAATAGACGTTTGCCATGTACATGAAAACCTGTTGATTTGCCGTAAACAGACTTGTATTGTCAAAAGAAAATGCACGTGTAATCATGCGAAAAATCAAAATGTTTACTGTTGATAGGATGGTAACAAAATAAAACAAAAACAAACCAAACATTACAGGGAAAGTCTTCAAACTTGAGCGCTCAAAGAAGACATTGTTTACAAGGTATATCACAAAGCGTTGTTGACAAGGTATATCACAAAGCGTCAAAGACCGCAAATACTGTGATATACAAACGTTAAACAAGTATGTTACAAAGAACTACTTCCTGTTGTTTCTTTATGACTGATATTTTTGGCGTTTGTCGGGATTTATCAAAGGTTGATAAAAGGATTTAATCTTGAATAGGATTTACAACCAGTGACTGATTTTGACCGCCGACTACATTGTACAAATTTGGTCAGAACGAGTACCAGACATAGCTTTGTTCATCTACAATATTTTGTATTCCTTTTTTTCAATTTTTTTCTTTTTAAATATATTTATTTTCCGATGCATTGTGGTTTTGTTTTCTATTACTGAAGTTCAAAACCTGTTTGCATCGACGTGTAGACATGAAAGAGCAAATGAAAGTCCTCTTGACTTGTAGAGTTGTTTACCGACTTGGACTAACCACTCATTGGTCTTTCAGCAGCGACAACGTAATCGTTAAGGGCACTGTATGATTGTTATGACTGTAAATAAAAATATTGATAGCAAAATATCCGCTTTTACACATGAAAATGAAATATGGCGATGTCAGCTCTGGTGTATTTCAATGAGGCCAAAGTTGTCATTTATTAATCTCACTTCATGAAAAATGTATTTTCTTTTTTTTTTCGGAAAAGAAGGTGATACCTGATTTTTCAAAATTCAGACAACTATTCTTTGTACTGTACGTTAGCATAGAGTAAATTATAAAAATTGTCACTTATGAAACCAGTTTAGCCTTTTTTAATTTGGTTATTATCATGTTCTTTTTAATTACATTTGTATATGAAGTAAACTAGACGCTTATAACTGAACACTTTATTTTAATTATTGTTACGTTTTTGATACTTACTAATTATGCACATCATAAATATTTGCTGTTAATTCCTTAGCTAACGAAAGTGTAATTAAGGTATTACTTACAACAGAAGTTTTTGCAAATTAATGGGTAACTTATATCCCTTGCATTATATAAATGATAAATTATGCTGCTAATGAATGTATGTTTTTTTTAGATGTTTCTACAATAGTTTAATCAGAAGAAATTATTGGTTGTGACCGAAGCTTTCAAAATATGCTGACTTGCATGATGATATATATTTGTGCGAAATGTTATCATATTTCCAAACAAAACGCTGATTTTAACAGACATTTTACTGATCTGTTACATAGCGTATCTCAAACAAAAAAAAATAGTAGCATGGTCCATTGTTTGATAAAACGCATATGATTTAGCCAGCAGGATGCAACGTCCTTAAAATTATTGAAACAATCCATTTTACTTAATAAGAACAACACTTAAGTTAGCCTTGAATATTATAATTCATTAAGTATTTTCGAATTAAATTTCTTATAAATTTTTTCCGCAGAAAAGTATTGATATTTATGAGGGTGACAAATTTGAATGTAAAAACGAATGGTTTGATTTTAGTATAATAAATATGAAAATTTGGGAGTTTTAAGATTTATCTTTAAGATTCATTAAGGTGAGTATGCTTGATAGATCTGAATCCTGGATGTTCATTTCCCCAGCCCATGCAACTCTATCGCAGAAAAAAAGACCTTGAATTGTTTTAGTATTATAAGCGCACTACACATATTTGCATAACCCCATCATGTCCTGTAAGAGACCTGTATGCGTTCGTGCATACAATACATTTAAGCATAGATCGGCTAATGGAGTTTATCAATGCCCATCAGCACAAATCGATTTTGTATGGCGTGTAAATCGTTCCAGGTAACATGCTTTTTTATAATGAAATTCTAATTTTGCTAAGTGATAATTAAATAAACGTTCTTCGTTTGTATAACTTGTATACGTAATCACTTGTCGTCAAACAAAATCCCAACCCAAGGTCGGGACACGGGGGGTCTATGAGTGCGCATTAAGTTCTATTTTAGTTCGTGTATTCGGAAAATAGGGAGGCTATAATTATGTAGTCACCCTTGTGTCGGCGTTCTTCTTCTTCCAGTAATGTGCCGGGTTCCATGCGGAGCATATTCGCACATGGTTAAAAGATTAAAACATTGCTTTGGCGTCCAACGTTAGGTTTATGTTTATCAGTAAGAGTTTTTTCCAGAGAGTGTTACATGTAGAATCACCTGTCAAGAGGCTGTTGACATTTATGAGGTTGAGGCATTTATATGGAGTGTGTAAGCAATGTGCAGAACATTTTTTCATGTTTTATTGGCCAAACACAGCTAAAGTGAACTTGGTTAAACTTTTGTGCTTCAGTTTTTTTTTGTGGGGTTTCTATACACATAGAAACACGATTCCCATTCATTCTCAATGTTTTCATGTACATAACATTCCATATGAAATACATTTAAATTCAATTTAAATTTAAAACTTTTACGTTCCGTCTACGTCCAAAGCTAGAATGATACAATAGCAACCACCCGTATCCTGCTCCAACCTCATTTGTCAATACCAAATCGCACGAATTACTCACTCTTATACCTGTACGATCCTAGCACGCGCTATTATCCGAAACAGTCGACTGAGACGAAATCTGACTTGCACCGATATTCTTGGTGTAGGGGAGATAATCCCCACCAAAATTTTGCTCAAATAGGTTCATTCATATGAAATCTAGATGCCAGTCAAAAAATTCCGAAAACACACACAAAAAAAACAAAGTTTTACAACGAGTTGAATCGCGTAGTAAAACAGTAATGAATGACAGTAGAAGTTATATCTACAATGTAGATATCAACACACAAACTTGTAAAACCGGAAGTATTTATGACGTCACATGATTTTCACCTGTCATGGCGAAATAATGAATTTTAGTTAGCGAAGAGATACAGGTGTGCTATTAGATCTACCCGGACTTAATATGGGTCGTTTACAAGCGATATGTTTACTGATTTGTTGCTGCTTCTCTGAAGTAACATTTGGAACTAGCTCTGCCCAATCGTGCCAATGTGAAAGCAGGGATCTATGTAAGCCAATGCCTCGAGCACAACCCAAGCAGAACATGGAGGTAAAACGAAACGCAGAACATTTATTGTGTAATATGTATGTAGCAACGGTCTTATTGGAGTCAGTTTGTACCGTTATAATACTTTGTTAAGGTCATTAATTTTACCACGTTTAATGTACGCTCAATACTAAGCCGATTTCGGCCATTAAAATAGGAATTTGTCACAGGAGCCGGATATACCAAGAAGGGCTTGTGCAAGTCTAGTACAATATTAAACATACATGTACAGTACTACAATGTACATGTATATGTTAATGACATGGTGACTCATTACTATTCTAATTAGCAATACTTGCTCAGACATATCATAATCCACGTGTCTTGGCCTTGTGATGAAAATTTAATAAGATGGATTGGATAATTGTCAGACAGTTTTTTTTACTATAAATACAGATCTTAATTCTTAGATATCATCACATCTGATAGGCATCTGTATCAGGTATTTAAATATATGTATAGAAATATAAAATAGTCTTCTCTAGCCTAATATATTGACATTTTTTTTCTTCTCAATATAGTAGGGTAGGGATCACTTTTATATTGTCAGTAATTTAAGTAGGGTAGGAAAGACTATATTTAACCACGGAATTAGATTAGTTATCTAAGTCCGTGATTTAACAAAAGAAAACCCAAATGCAGATGCCTGTGATGTCAACCTGGTGAGTGCTGGTTTGGGATGCGTTCACTCAAAATCAAGTCATGCATACATTATTTGTTTGCTAAAGTGTTCAGGTTTTACATATCCTCGGAACAGCTATATCCTCGGAACAGCTATTAAGTGTTAACGAGAGAGATAGGGTTAGCCAATCAGACTTAAGAGGCCAGCCACTTTAATTAAAGTGCAATATATATCAATGAAATATTTTGTACTAACCGATGTACTGGTAGCACAACACTATCAGCTGACATTATTAAGGATCAAAGAAAAAATTAGTCAATCAGAATTAATTGCTGCCCTGTGAATGGGTTAAAGATAACTCAGGAATCTTAATGAATATCTCTAAACAAGACAGAAAAGAAAAATTCTGATTCTGAAAGGGGGACCCACAAGAGTCATCTCATATTATGCACATGCTTCCCATAAAATAGCGTATGATAGTTATAAGGGCTGATGATCTATTTTGTAATCGAAAGTTGATTGGTTTGCCCCCCAATTCCGATTTTCGATATAATTAGTTCATCATTGAAATCAAAGTGTCATATGCAGTGTAATATCACTCACCAGGCTGTTTTAGCGTAACAGTACAGTTACGCATGAATTTTGAGCCGCTATGCTTCACCATTTTACCGTTTACACATGCATGTACTTTACTGTTTCTCACTGAGAGTTATATACAATTCAATTCAACTTTATTGCTCAATTATAATTACAAATGTAATTTGATGGCAAGTACATATAAAACACAA
>JAUMHH010017341.1:0-10843 GCA_032359455.1 Chlamys rubida | reverse complement strand
TATTTTAGTCCACTTTTAAGATTACAAGTGTGAGATTGATACCAGGTGAGCGATGCAGGCCCATTGGGCCTCTTGTTCAGAATGTACTGGAGGAATCTTTCTCAAATCCTACAGGAAGGTTCCCCATGGTCCCTAGTTATGCATATCGTGTTTTGGGACTGATCGCAAAACCAAGATGCGACAGCCAGCCATCTTGTATATGAGAATGAAAGTTTTTTAGCACTATTTCTCATAAAGTATTTGAGAGATATTTCTCAAATTGCACATATAGGTTCCCCATCGTCCTTAGTTATGCGTATCGTTTTTTTGGACTGATCACAAAACCAAAATGGCCGACAGCTAGAAATCTTGAATTTGAATTTTAAAGTTTTTTAGCGATCTTCCTCAGAAAATTCTGGAGTGGTCTTTCTCAAATTTCAAATGAAGGTTACCAATGATCCTTAGTTATTCATATCCTTTTTTGGGACTGATCACAAAACAAAGATGGCCGACAGCCAGCGATCTTGAATTTGAGAGTTTAAGTTTGTTAGTGCTATTTCCAATAATTTATTGGAAGGATCTTTCTCAAATTTTACATGAAGGTTCCCCATGATCCCTAGTTATGCATTTCTTTTTATGGGACTGATCACAAAACCAAGATGGTCGACAGGTAGCCATCTTGAATATGAGAGCTAGTTTGTTAGCACTGTTTTTCAGAAAGTTCTGGAGGGTTCTTTCTCGAATTTTACATGAAAGTTCCCCATGGTCCCTAGTTACGCATCTTAAATTTTGGGACAGAAGGGAAAACCAAGATGGCCATCTTGAATTTGAATTTGAGAATTAAAGTTTGTTAACATTATTTCTCATAATGTTCAGGAGGGGTCTTTCTCAAATTTCACATGAAGGTTCCCAATGGTTCCTAGTTCCGCATTTCAAATTTTGGGGATGATTGAAAAATCAAGATAGCTCGCAGGTGGTCTTATTGAATTGAGTAAAGGTTTTTTAGCCCTATTGCTCAAAAAGTTTTGGAGGGATCTTTCATCAAATTTCACATAGAGTTCTTCTTGTTCTTAGTTATTCATATCAAATCATATTGGTCGGCCATCTTGTTACAGTTTAAGTTTGTTATCGCAATTTCTCAGAATTTACTGGAGGAAATTTTCTCAAATTTGATATGTAGGTTCCCCTTAGTCCTGAGTTGTGTATGTTAATTTTTGAGGTTGATTAAAAGATTGATTAAGATGGCAGACAGGCTAACTGATCAAACAGATAAGAGAAAAGAAGAGAAAAGATTGAACTGACAAAGAACTAATGAAGATGGTACTATGGTGGGCGCCAAGTATTTGTATTTACTTGAAGATAAATGTAATGAATATTTACTTGAAGATAAACATTTTTTTTGCAGACTGTGAAGATTGCCATGGACCAAGCTATCTCTGCAGTAGAACAGAAACTGAAACAGCGAGAACAGATCAGACAGAAAAAGGTAAAACTCCTCTCAGTGATACTGTCACTTATTGTACAGGAGATTGTAGATTAAACAGGTAGTAAACACATTTCATTGTTTTATAAAAAATACATTATGCAATTAACACACAGTGAATAAGAGTCATGATTTCAGTGTTTTCACCAATAATTTAGGATAACCAAGTGCTCAGAAGATATTATTTTTTGTACACAATCATAGGTGTAAAATGTGCAGTAAGGCATTGTCCAACTTTGTGAACTTTTAAACAGATAATGTTAAGTTAAGCCAAAATTTCAACATGGTCTGACCTGACTGACTTGTGTCGATTATCAAACACCCCAAAACACATTTTGTTAAAATCAAACAAATCAGTGCAGATTATAAAATTGGTGGTTTTAATACTTTTTCACCAATTCAGGTAAAGGCGCAATCACAAAATATAACTGGGTTCTGTATTTGGCTTTATTGTGGAGAACACTGGGATTTTACCTAAACTTTTTATTCTCAGGCCTGTCTCCAGAGATTGATGAACATTGTACAGTCTGTAGAGAAAATTGAGAGACTCCTGGGGATACACAGTGGAGAAGGAGGGGAGATAATCCAGGCGTAAGTTGTAGCTAGGTTACAGTGTTATCCATATATACCAGTTTAACCTAGAACTATGCAGCCCACGGCAATACTGTGGTACAAAGTAATATAAAAACAAATGAAAAAGAGATATTTTTAAAATATTCAAATTCTTATCTAAAGTGACGTGCTTATAAATTTTATTTAGCTATGATTTGCCTGCTGTTTTGTCATTTTCCTATCAAAATTATTTTTTTCTTGTTTCCTTGTGAAACAAAATAAACAAATCAGGAAAATGGTAATTATATTGTAGCTAACATATACTGTACATTAAATGTTTTCTTAAATATCTTTTAATTTTTAATGTGTTGTTATGGTATCTTTGACAGCCAGCTGAATGGTCCATTGATAGAAAGAGTGGCCAATGAGTTCAACAAACTTCAATTTTATGTCATCAAGAGTACAGGGCTCCCCCTAGTAGAACGCATACGACCAGTAAGTAACCATGATGTCACTGTGTGAAATGTATTTTGAGATAAATATTGCCTCTGTCAGTCTGTGCAAGGTCACTAGTTACGACTTATACTTTCCAAGATAACTATGGCCATGAAATCATCAGGTCTACAGTGCTACAAGTCCCAGTTTCATGAACGTTCCTTATTCAAAAAGCGTCCTCCTGATGATGGATTGAATTCCTACTATAAAGAAACCCCAGTAACATTTAGTGCATTGCCAATCATAGAAGTTTGTTTAACTTATAATATTAATAAAATACCAAAACAAAATAAGGTAAAATTAGACATTTCAAAGGTTTACATTCTATAGATAAGAAAATGAAAAAACATGTCTATCAGTTGAAGATGTCATCTCAAAGTTTACATAGTGAGGGGAAGGGTCAGTGAAAGAGTTAACTTCTGAGAAAACATAATGTTATGAGTACCATAATATACATGTATTTCACTTCTTTCCCCAGAAAACTTCATATTTTCACCCATAGTTTGCAATGGTATTTATCAAGGAATAATGAATGTTCTCTGCATATTAAAAACTTGAATAAATAATACAAATTTTGTGACAAAAACTCATTTTTAAGAAAGTTAAATAAGTTGAACTTTTGTTCAAGAAATTGTAATCTTGACTTTATAAATCTTGAAAAAAATATTTAGAAACTGGATTTCCTCTCATGGACATTCCAGATGTTTTTATCAGAAACTGAGGTATCAAGACTACCAAGAATTAATTGTAAAACATTTCTTGTATCACAGAGAATAGCCAACATTACAAGCACACTACAAATAAGTCTTGAGGGTCACTTCCTGGAGGGATTGGACACCGGAAACACAGAGATACTCCAGCAGTGTCTCCGGACCTACGCCCTCATAGACAAGATACAGGATGTAGAGAACTTGTTCCGAAAGGAGAAGGTCCGACCCTACATGGAGGAGGTAGGCTATCTAATGTTGGAGTTTCTAACTCTACTCTTTGTTTGAAATACAAATGAAATAGACGTAAAATAAATTATGCTAACATGAAAATTTTGTGCATGATTTCTGATGTCATTGAATTTTATAGAAAGAATTCCAGATTGATATCTTAACGAATGTCATTCCTCTTCCGTTTGATACCTTTATATACCGGTAATGATTTGTCACAGAGGATGGGAATAATGATCTTGATTTAATTAAAATCTGCATTATTCAAAAAGAGCAGAATTCAAAAGAAAATGTTACATCCAATATTCTTATATTTTTGATCTTCCTAATTTCTATGCTATGTGAGCAGGTGATCAGTGAGCAGAATGTGAAGTCCACAGGGGGCCGACCAGGTCTAAAGGGCATGTTCCAGCAGATCCTGGACTTCGTACCCCAGCACTGTGGCATTCTCAGGGAGGTCACCACAGGGGGTCGTATGGGGTAAGTTGAACGAGACACGTAGGTATAAAAGTTTTATTAAGTTACCATATGCTGATTTTAACCGACTTTTACTGTTATATATCTATTTAAAAAATAATTTCTAGCTGTATACTTTCCAATTAGTAGTGCTAGCTTCATTTTCCTTCAATCCACAAAAATATTCATGAACAAACATCATGATAGCAATTCCTTGATGGCAAAAAAAATATCATGATAGAAATTTCTCTCATTCTTGTGCCGATATGACAGCTGTACATGTCCAGGGCAAGAAAGAAGTATAAGAATATAAGACTCTTTCATGCACAGGCGTGTAGGTTAGGGAAATTCCTCCCGAGGGGTTTTCAAATTTGGTAAAACCCAAGGTTTTGCCAAAGGGTTTTGCCAAATTTGAAAATCCCGAGGCTGGAATTTCCTTATCCTACACCCTTGGGCATGAAAGAGTATTTTTCTCTCATTCCAACTACCAGAATAAGCTCTGAAACATAAAAATGCGTTTGGACTGGCCACCATTTTAAAAATATCAATTTTTCCCCTGAGCTTTTCAGACGAAAAACGAATTAGCCAGCCAGATTTATATTAGCATATCACATATTTGCAAACAATGTTTGCACAGAAACATTAATCACATCTTTCTAACGTGTATGGTAAATATATCTTGAAAGGTTTTAATTTCATCATATCGCCTTTTCCGCATTTCGGCATCGGAGAGTTCCAAATTCATGACGTCACATCATTATTGAGCCATTCTGATATCATGTCACGTGAAATGGGGTGTAAGATAGAAATTTCCTACACTCCTTTCTTACCCTGGACAGCTCTATCTTACACACAGGGAAATGAGAGAAATTTCACATGCCATTTCTCATGTATGATGTCCTAATGGCACAACAGTGACGTAACAAAATCGGGAACATTCTGATGTCATGATGCAGAAACTGCTGATGCCTTTTCATGGTTTCTTGGTGATTGAAATGAGAAACAAATACTCTGTCATGCCCCGGGGGTGTAGGGTAGGGAAATTTGTATCTTGAAGTTTTCAAATTGGCACAAAACCCTCTGTAACCATCGGGTTTTACCCAATTTGAAAACCCCATGTGTGGATTTCCCCTATCCTACACCCCTAGGCTCGAAAGAGTCTCATATTAGGACTGCTAACAAAAATTATCTACATTGTACTGGCAAATATATCATGATAGTAAGAGTTCCATACTACAAAACCTATGACAGATCTTTCATCAGCGATAATTTGAGCTAAGTTAATTAAGGATAAGTTTGAAAAGTACACAAGTATACAAGCATTTGAAGGCAATAACTCAAAAACAAAAATTACAACTGTTTTGTATATGTTAGTATAAAACTGGTTAAACAACAAACAGTGAATGTGTGATCTAGTCTGTATACCACGTTGTTGTTTCTTTTGTGCCTTCAAGGATGGATCACCAGTGGTAGGTATTGCAATCCCCAAACAACGATAGGTTTACAAAATAGGTTTCTGGCTTGGTTAGATTCAATTTAAGTAAAAACGAGGTATGTAGTGGAACCTGTAGTTTGAGTATATTTTGGTTTTAAAGATAAGATATTGATATAAACCTACATGTAGTTAATTCACTCAACATAAAGTAAGTTGTTAAATTGACTATATCTCTTCTTTTGTCTCCTGACCTCGCTGTATAGGGAGTTAGTCCTTTGTCAGCTGTTTATAGTACGAAAACTACCCCCCCCCCCGACAGTCCTTGGCTTTTTTGAGGTGGTGCAGACTAACTCTCTCAGTAACTTCCATCATTTCCTCATGGAAATAAGTGAGACAGCTAGGTGAGAAGTAGGCAGAGCTTGTACTGACAAGATCTTACCCAGTTGTTGATAATCTAGAGACATCGGTACAGACAGCATTAAAAGAGTAGATATGGCTCTCAATAGGTTTGTGGGAGTTGCAGTTGGAATATTGGTATTACCTGGTAATGTACATTTTTTTATCTGATTGTTTTTCTCTATGTACATGTATGTGTAATAAGATATAAAGCACTATAGAGAGATACAAATGATTAGGAATTCACAACTGTTCTTTGCATGTGGAAACTCACTTCTGTGAATGCTGTTTATTATGATCCAGATAAATGTCAAGTGTTTGTGTTGTAGTGCTATGGAGAGTGTGCGAGGCTACGACTTTATGGTCAATGCTGTGTGGCCTGAGGTGGTCAATAACATTGAGGCCAGGACACCGTCCATTTTTGCACCTGGGAACCCTAATACTTTTCATGATGTAAGAGAGAGGTCGTTTATCATGTGGTTTTACCATAATTATTTATCATAAATCTCGTTGATACTGCCACAATTTTTTCACCCAAATTTTGGAATTATAATGGAATGTGGCAAAATATTATAGGAAATGTGAAGAAAACCTTCAACGTATGATGGTCAAAGGGAGACTACTCATAATATTTACCTTCTATGAAGACATATGGTTGCTAAATTTGAGGAAAGGGTAGCAAAGCTGCAAGATGTGTTCCAAGAATGATTTTAAATTTTCAGGAAATAAGAAAAAAATATAATTGATGTAAATTCAAACAACAGTCTGACTTTCTTGGTAAACATACTACATGTATTTAGAAATCAAAATAAATCTTCTACATTCATGAGCTTAAGTCATCTATATAAAAAAAATAACATGTCCATATATTCCTTCATTGGGCTGTTTAAATTCGATAACTGATACTTCATAGTTTTGTATATTTCTTTTGTCACCAGAAATTCCTGATCAGTATGAAGTTTTTGGATGACTTTGAAGCTCTATGTGGGTCTCAGGCCAGTGTACGAAGATTGAGGGAACATCCCAGTTACCACATATTTATCAACAAGTGGAGCTTGCCTGTATATTACCAAATAAGGTAAACATCTGCGGATTCTCCTACAGCGTTTAGTAGTGCCAGCTTTTGAGGTGCTGGTAGCAGCAAAAATCGACTATGACGCACCACCAACATCACATAAAGTGATTAATGGGTTATTTATTTATCCAAAACCGCCCTTATTATCAATAAACGCTGCTATATTCTTTCAATTGAGTCCCCAGTTTTCAGTTGTTAGAAATTTCCCACCTAAGCCAGTATAATGCTGCCAATATTTGTTAAGGAAAAATCTCATATTCTAAAGGGGTTTGTTGGTATTTACGGAGATGAATAAAAGTCTTGTTAGTAAAACCCAAAAGGGGACCTTGAACTACATTGAGGGTATGAGAAGGTGACATGAATTGAGGGGCATTATATAGAGATTTTACTGTGTAGCTAACCTTTAAAATGTAAACATTACTTGCAGTTTAGGATTACTGAACAATAAAATGTTTTCTAAGAATATGACCTTTGGTTACCATGGTTATCATGTTTTGTATATTATTTGGTTTCCAGGTTCCAGGAGATAGCAGGTTCTCTAGAGACCTCACTTTGTACGGCCTTCAACAATTCTGCTGGTGAGTGTTACAACTTTATATAGGGACACATGCCTCGTCACCTTGTCAACACCCAGACATTGTACAGTGACAGTCTGTAAATCAGCAACAATTTCTGCACCTTTTGATAATTCTTTTACAATTGATCTAGAATATTTGTTTATTCCAGATAAAATTTCAGACAAGAACTGTTTGGACTGTTTGAAGTTCTACACTTACCATAGTTATCTACAAGTACAACAGTAAATTCTATGTTATGTCTCTGGTCTGCCTGTAATCCCCAATCACCCCAAAAACTCAAATATCTTAAAAGATGAGATACTCAAATATCTTAAAAGATGAGATTTCAGTATGATGTTGACTTTGCGTTAACTTTTTATGAGCATTTTGCTATAAAAGGTTGGAGACAAGAAAAACTGCTAATGTAGGAATACATGTGCTGCTAAAACAAGTCTTTTACAGAATATGTCAATATGTTGTTACTAAACTGTTGTGTTTGCGATCCTTTCAGACCAAGACTTGTTCCATCTCAATGTGACCTTGACCTTGTGGCGTTGTATAAGTCGGTGCTGGGTTGAAGACGTTTACCTCGCCCCGATCTGTCACAAACTCTGGAAGTTGTCATTGCAGCTTATCAGTCGCTACTCCACCTGGCTGGACGAGTGCTACAAACAGGAGGTAAAGTTGTACCAGGTCATGTATTAGTACCTCTTATCAGTGTTGTATCAGCATAATTGAATTGCTTAAAAATGTTGTTTGTGTTGTACCGACTCTACATCAGTTTAACAAGTATTGTTAGATATTAATGTAAGTTTTAATTATGTGCATTGTAAATGCAACGTTTAAAACAAACAAAATTCTATTGTTCTGTGTTGCTTGTTTTGTTTTGTTATACATTTTAACAAACATTTTATTAAATGGTGTAACAGCTATTCTTGTCAGAGAAATAGTCTTGTTTTCAATGGTTATCAATCCCATCAGTGGACCAATGTGGGTAGAAAACAATTTTTGAGAATCTGTAGTAAGTTTGGATTTGGATGTTGCTGTATGATTGGTCCCCAGTTACTATAACTGTGTAACGGAAAGTCCTAAACTGATTCTGATTGGAAAATTACAGTGATGCTGTATACCGGGCAACCTTTTCCCAGTCAAATATTTCTCCTTCACTGGTAAAATTAATATTTACCGGTGTTAGTTTTGCCCTTCACATGTAATTACTATATAGAATGCTGCGTTTAAAATTTGCTTTTGTGAACATTTTTCTCTAAGATAAATGTTAAACTGCAGTGAACATTACAGAGGGTAAAATCACGCTTTTCCAGATAACAGAAGATGCTATTGGATTAATGTCTCTGATGTACCGAAGCAAGTATACAGTAGCTCTTTGTGTTAATATGCTTTCAGGACAACATTTCACATTTGTAGGAGACTGTATAACGGAACCGTAAATATAGTGAAATGTGTAATTTTGACTCCTGTAATATACTTCAATATAGGAAAACCTGCATGTGTGGAATGTGTAAAAAATAGATTTTATATCAAAGTTTAGATCACAAAGAATAAAAATTACAAAATAGGTAGGATTAATTTCATCAATTTATATCAAAACAACACAATTAAATCCTTTTGTCAGTATTGTCGGGTCTAGGATTTCATGCAAAATACTAAAAAAGTAAATTAAAACAAGAGGCCCAGAGGGCCTGTATCGCTCACTTGGATAGTAAAGCAACCATGGGAAATTATTCATATTACAAAAAATCCCCCCAATGGTACAAAAGAAGAAGGATTTTAAAGATTTAAACCTCAAATTCCCTATTGGACCCCACACCCTCCGTTTATTCAAAAGTTAGTCCCCTTTCACAAAGGATTCTCCAGGCCAGATTTGGATAAAATCCCTCAAATGGTACAGAAGGAAAAGGACTTTTAAGATTTAATCCTCAAATTACCTATTGAGCCCGGCCCCTCTGCACCCAAAGGGGCCACACCACCGTTTATACAAGATTGAGTGCCCTTGGACCAAGGATGCTCCAGACCAAATTGGTAGAAGAAGGATTTTAAAGGTTTTACCTCTATTTTCCTTTTTGAACCCTGTTCCTCTGTCCCCAGGGGGGCCACACCCCACCCCACTTCCCCCAAGGGGTCAAAACCCACCGTTATTATAAAATTGAGTCCCCTTGGCCCTAGGATATGATGCTCCAGATTAAATTAGGATGAAATCCCTAAATCCCTATGGTAGAAGAAGGATTTTGAAGGTTTATATTCTTCAATTACTATTAGGCCCCACCCCTCTGCCCAAGGGGGCCCACACCCAATGTTTATATACAAAATTGAGTCCCCTTGGCCCAAGGATGCTCCAGACCAAATTTAGTCAAAATCTACTGGGCCGTTCAGGACTCGGTAGCTAGCGTTTAAAGGAAAAGTTGACGGATGGGCGCTGCGGTACAGAATATGCTCACCATGGTCCTTCGAACCAGGTGAGCTAAAAATAGAGTAAAATAAATAATTTGAAGTCTAATCCCTTCTAAATTTATAAAAAGGAATGCCCCCCACCCCCCTATTCCCAAAGTAACAAAATGAAGCATTTTGTCCCAAATTCACACTTTTGATTCTCCTGGTCAGGATATATGGTTTTCTAAGAAATACTTATATCTACACCATGCGTTATGTGTTTTGCAGATTGATAAAAGAAGTTCGGAAGCAGAAAATCAGAAAATGAATATGTCAGTATCCATGCCCAATTTAACCCATACAGACAGAAACAACGGAGCGATGGACACAAATGGTACAACAGGTGAGGGGCAGACAACTCCAGCAACACCTCCTGTCACTCTTGGACAAATTCTCTGCCTGCTCTCCGATGTGGAAAAATTCTCACAACAGGTATACGATACAATGTGTCACTGTAGTTTATATTTGATCAAGCTAACATTGTGACACTTTTACATAAACTGTGTCCTATTATATTGGGCGGACTCCTATTCTGATACTGCTAATCATATATTACTTCTATAATTGTTACAAGTTTCACAGAATGAAACTCTTTTGAAATGGAGATTCATTTACAGTTTCTTTGTAACAATCAGGTAGCTTTTATCCTTAAAGAGACAATAAAAACTAGCAGGTTATGGCTAGTGTAAATCAGAAATACTCCATTGAGTGTTGGATTATATAACAACGTACAGTTTGGTAAAGAATTCTATTGGTTTCCATCTACAGATTTCCAGTTTGTTTGATGAGACAATAAAACCAAAGATATCTGCTGCAGGTTTTGAGAACACTGATAATCTGAAGGGTAAGTGTGCTTCCTCATCACAAATATCAGTTTCAGTAATTATTAATCAAAATTGTCAAAAATAAGAAGAACAAAAAAACCCCCCAGTCAAATAAGAATATATATTAGAAACTAGAAAATGTCTGTAAGACATGAATGCCCCCTATATAGCAACTGTGACCTTGGCCTTGACCTTGGAACCCTGA
>JAUMHH010017340.1:0-25151 GCA_032359455.1 Chlamys rubida | reverse complement strand
TATATCTTGTTACTGACTTAGATGTATGGCTACCTATTTAGATGTCTGTGACCAGTTTGTATATCTTGTAACAGACTAAGATGTATGGTTACATATTTAGATGTCTGTTACCAGCTGGTTTATCTTATAACAGACTTAGATGTATGGCTTCCTATTTAGATGTATGTGACCAGTTTGTATATCTTGTTACAGACTTAGATGTATGGCTACCTATTTAGATGTCTGTGACCAGCTGGTATGTCTTGTTACTGACTTAGATGTATGGCTACCTATTTAGATGTCTGTGACCAGTTTGTATATCTTGTTACTGACTTAGATGTATGGCTACCTATTTAGATGTCTGTGACCAGTTTGTATATCTTGTAACAGACTTAGATGTAGGCCTACCTATTTAGATGTCTGTGACCAGCTGGTATATCTTGTAACAGACTTAGATGTATGGCTACCTATTTAGATGTCTGTGACCAGCTGGTATGTCTTTTAACAGACTTAGATGTATGGTTACCTATTTAGATGTCTGTGACCAGCTGGTATGTCTTGTTACCGACTTAGATGTATGGCTACCTATTTAGATGTCTGTGACCAGCTGGTATGTCTTGTTACCGACTTAGATGTATGGATACCTATTTAGATGTCTGTGACCAGCTGGTATATCTTGTTACCGACTTAGATGTATGGATACCTATTTAGATGTCTGTTACCAGCTGGTATATCATGTAACAGACTTAGATGTATGGATACCTATTTAGATGTCTGTGACCAGCTGGTATATCTTGTAACTGACTTAGATGACGTGTAAACCTTGTAGGTATCAGATGGTTGGTAATCTGCTTAGGTATTTTAGAAACTGTAGTATATCTTATGAATTGAATTAATGTCTAGTTATCTGTTCATATATATGTTACCAACAGGGATTTACTATCACCCGTTTAGATATTGAGTTACCAAAAGTATGGTTAACTGTTTAGAAGTATAGTAATATATTCAAATATGATTTTAAATAACTTTTTAAATATATGATTACATGTTCTGATACATTGTTAACTGTTTCAACGTCTAATCACAGATTTAATGGAAACAGATTGGAAGGAAATGTGATAATGACCCTGCGTAATGGGCAAAAACAGACAAAATACCTTCTACTACCATCATAAAAATTGCAAGGCTCGACAGGGATAGAAAAAGCTTTCAATATCACCATAGAAGCAAATGAAGAAGCATAAGAGTGGGTCTTGATAGGCTCATATGGAAAACCAGATATCGGATTTTTAGCTAAGTAGGCAGGTTTCGTAAGCAAAATCACTACAGAACGTAGAATAGCTCCTAGACCAACCAAGGAAAAGTGTAAGACGATAAAGTGTATGATCCTGACATGATAGAGATCCTGACTGTGAGGTAACAGCAGTATTTTTAGGGACGCGCTTACCCACCGAAGCGGTAGCATTATTGGTCCAGTGTCCCCTACTAGGCGTAAAACCACCCACCCGAATGATTGTTGGGGAAGAGGAAGGGGAACTGACCTGACAAACCTCCGGAAGACTGTGTGAGGGCACGACCATGCCCCACGGATTCTATTAGAGGGAAAGCGTAGGGGCGAAACTCAAACCCCAGAATGTAGGTTGGGGATCCCATGGGTTGGGAGTGACCCCACAATTGGCCCAATAGGCCTGCGTGTATCAGTGGCCTGTTACCCTGCCCAAAAGGCAAAAGAGAACCAGTTCTACCTCCAATTATAACCCGGGCATGTACGACGTATCTTTTCCAGAATTGACGAGATACTGGATTCACATACAACTCGTGACCCTACTTGGTTACCCAGTAAATCTTGCGCACACGCCGGGTTTGTCCCATTACCGAGGGAATCGATCGGGTAGACACCGCCCGACCTTAACTGAGGATCTGCACGTACATCAGGGTGAGGTACATCGCTGACCAGGAGAACAATCTGTTAACCCGTAGGATTGAGCGAAACTGCCTTTGAAGCAATATCAAGACAGCCTGCCATAGACCACCTAACGTTTGCCTTAAACCTGTCGTTTCCCTTAACAGGTGCTTGAGTAATGGCGTTTCGGACAAGTACTGACCTGTCCGGAGGAGGGCTTGATATACAGGCATCACAAGGCTACTGCTAGAAACAGGAACTATAGAAGTGAGTACACCTTTGGAACATGCCGTGCAGCTGACCAATATTGGCCATCGTGATCTCCGAAAGACAACAAACCAATTCAAAAGCAATACTTAAATAAATTGCTAAGAACGATGGTTACATTATGTAAATAAATACGCATTATACAAAATAACGTAAGAATAACAATTGCAAAGATCGTTTAGTTACAGAGAAAGGAGAACAAAAAAGAAGCACCCCGATTCTGTCACACGGTGATAAGTGATCTAAACACAGCACAGGTTAAAATACAAACGCAAATTGGAAAAAATAACAGTAAACTGCTTATACAAGGTAATACTTACTAAATTGAATAACGTCACTTCCATGTTGAATGGTGAGTCAGAGATCTAGAGGTGACGGGATATCTGTTCACTGTCATGGATTTAGAAGGTAATTGTAGCATAGCCAGGTGAAGAGAGGGGAAAGGGGCATATACGTTTTTTAGGATCTCTTCTATATCATATACGAATAAATGGAAATAATGGAAATATATGCATACGAAATTTATGGTAATTATTACTCAAATGAAATAATCATACAGTCGTTGTCGTTTAAATCATTGTACCCTCTAAGTTTGTGAGCACTTTTGATACAATATATTAATGATTGTATAACAGACGCTAATTAACTTCAGTCGATAGTTTGTGTGATATATAAAATAACCTTTATATTAGTGGTTTTCTTTTAAGCAAAGCTGCTAAACGTTGATGTTCAGTTGTTTTACTCCTGGCCCTGACGCTTCCTCTATGAGCGGATCGTACCAATCATAGTTTAGAAAAGATATTTATCCTCTTCTCTCAGGAAGTCAGAATTTGTTTACGAATATGCCATTATTTCCTATTTTTATTGGTTTGTATTGTTACATTTTTATCAATAATAACTATTGTTTTTGCTACAATCGTGTAATCGAGGCAGAAATAGTTCACTTTCCCAATACGGAGCCCCTGTAATTATAGTTATATAGGTACACTTCCCTTTGCGCTGTATTCTACATATGATTTAGAACATATTAAGAACGTTTTTTTTTTATTCTTTTCAACAAAGTAAAACTGATCGACGAATTGTAAATCAAAAATCGAATTTTCGATTATTATTTTTTGAAACTCATTATACGCGTGTGGTCTTCCAGTTGCTGCGTTTTTTTTTGTTTTTTTTTTGTTTTTCCTTCCTGCATCCTTTCTGATCTTAGCCACATACTTGCAAATGTACTTTTTCATTCTTCCCTACCCACCCTTATCCAGAATCGGCTGCAATCTGAATTCGAATCGTTTACTTTCAATTTACAGTTCAAGCTCTTCCGATCTTTTCTCCTTAACCCTAACATTTGACTAGCTACCATCTGGCTGTTGAACTCTCTCCATTGTGATTTTTTCCCATCTATATGTCTCTTTTTTTTTTTATCTTAGATTCACAACTTTTGCCGCCTGCGTCTGTGATAATCCCTTCTTATTTTCACTGCACTTTCTAAGAAGTTCTCCAAACGAGTAAATGTCATCTTGTTTATTCTGCCGAACATCAAAATTTCCAAATTCGGCAAGAGTATGAGATTTCAGCAATGTCCAAGGAAAAGTTCAGGGCTAAAATTATCCATCTTCAACCTCGCTAGAAATGCGCACGCTCCACTCGTAAAGCTCCCTCTATACGCTCATGCATATTCGATTACCTGTGTCGCTCATGACATATGAGCTACAGAATAGTTCAGTTAATAGTTTTCTGAATATCGGAAATGCAGGAAAGATCAATTATATTCTTGTGAGTGAGCCGTTTTACATGTGAGAAAACTATTGCCTGATTCACATCTGCCCAGTACGTGCCATATCTGCCCTGCACGCGCAATATTTGCCCTGTATTGCACGCGTCTTATCCCCTCTACACGTGTCATATCTGCCCTGTTCGCACCATATCCGTTCTACTTCCGATTGAAATTGTTGATTTTAGAACAGTAAATTAGAAATATTGAAAATATAAAACGTTTTATGCTTGATGATAATAATTTGTAAGTTACAAATTAATATTAAAGTGCACCGTATATGATACAATTGTCATAATGTGGCAATTTCAATATCTTATCCTACATTAAAGCTAGAATTTCGACTTACTGCCACTTTAGCAGTTATTTGGACATAGGATCAGTATGGGGTAGGATATAGAACGGCCGTGCATTTTATAAACATTCATAACTGGTCAGTTCTGCCATCCAACATAAAAGCATCACGTGTTCACCCTTGCACGTTGATGAATGACACAAACATGTACTACACAGTCGTGTGTTTCAGAATAGTACATAATATTTTGTTACAGAATTAGGCGTTATAAAATCATATATAACACAAACATATATTACACAAACATTGTATTTCACAAATACATATTTCACAAATACATATTACATAATCCTGTAGAACACAGTCGTGTATTATACAATAATATATTATATAATCATGTGTTGTACAATTACGCGTTAAACAATCATATATAATACAATTATTCATTTCACAAATATGTATTACAAAATCCTGAATAACACAGTCGTGAATTATACAATGATACATTAAATACATCATGTGTTACAATCACGCAGTACATTAGCATATATAACACGACCATGCCTTATACACTCATGTTTTACACCATTATGAATTTCACGTTCCCGTTACAAATGAACGCATTTCACTTTTACGTATAACCTGTTCATAATCAGGTTCACGTTAACAGGTAAATTTCTACACATTCTCACACTACTGTACGTACCAGTGTAACACTATACAGGCCTCAGACCACAATTACACTTCCAGGTCGTTGTACACGAATGTAGTGTAAAAGGACATTTCAGGTGGGTTACTGAATAATTTTTCCTGTCTGATCTATGACAGATAGGTACATTTTGTTACATAGAATTGTTCAACAATATATATTCTAGTGATTTAATTTTTTTTGACACAGTTTCCAAGTTTGTATTGGCAGCAAGACACAATGAGTGATGAGGCTTGCGCAGTGATATTTTGTGATTGTTGGTATTTCCCCCTATACATGCAGGGTAGTGACATTCAAATGAAATTATCTTTCTTAAATGCCGGTCATGAGGTAGTTTGAATAGACCTACAATATGAAATAGGAACCAGACCCTGCGCAAAGTTTTAAAGTAATTTCATTTCATTTTCCCTTTGGTAGTAACATATAGTAGAAGTAATTGTGGTCTGAGGCCTGCGCCGCACACAGACGACGGCTGTAAGGAAGGCCGTCCGTAAAGGTTCATCATATTTCCAAAGCTGAATCATTATAATTTTCCAAATGATTGATAACAACCTGCTGACAAACAACAACGAGGACAAATTAATTGCGACACTGTGAACGCGGCACATAACAGCTGAGAATGACACTGTGAACGCAACACATAACAGCTGAGAATGACACTGTGAACGCGGCACATAACAGCTGAGAATGACACTGTGTACGCGGCACATAACAGCTGAGAATGACACTGTGAACGCAGTACATAACAGCTGAGAATGACTCTTATATCATGCAGGATTTTTTAATTAAAGGGAGATGCGTTATGGCAATTGTGTATATGTGAATTTAATTAGTAGAAGTCCGTAATTAAATATATTACCTAACTATACAGCAGCAGAAAGAATAAGTCGGCAAAAAAAACCCCAACCTGATGCAATTGATTTGAATGTATTTTTAGTTTGTATTGCTTAAATCGTGTACAATTTATTGCTAATGTTTTTAAAATACAAAACGAGCCTTGTAAAGGATCTCTCGATTTTTTCTTCCGGTATATGAGCAACCAAAATACTGAACAAAACTCATCAATGACACTATCAAATCATTAAATTGTACGTGGTAAACCAAGGCCAGCTATGCTTCAAACTGTAAATTACAAGCATTTTCGCAGATTGTTAGGTGGTTGGTAAAATCTTGATACTTGCTATCATCCATTTATAATCTCTTTGAACTTTTATGGATTTTAATGGTAAAGGAACACACTTAAGTAGACAGACTGAATTGTATGGCCTTTAAATACTACAAATGCGTGAAAATAAAATAACAATGAAAAATGATTTGCCTTACAGTAGTGACGCCCTTATGATTATCAAAACAAATTTAGAGTGTATTATTTCACATTTTCTACATTTTGGACCCTGTGTTAAAGGAAGGAAATACCCAGAAGCATGCTTAAAGGTATATCCCTTTTTATAACATATACATTTGATGAATTTAATGAAGCCTTAATCCCGAATTGAAATGTCACACTACTAAAACAAAGAGATGACGGTTACTAAACGAGTTCGAGAAATAATTACTAGAGAAACGAAGTACGGAAACACTTTTTTAAATAAACATTTTATAAGTAAGGAAACATGTTTTTAAATAAATATTATATTACGCCAAATGGACATTTCGTCCATTTTCAACTCATCCTAGGTACTAAAGGAAAGAAGAAAGAAAAATCATGTCTAAGGTATTCCGACACATAGGTAGGACCACAGCGAAAGGGATAAGGTGTCGATAAAATCGTCTATGACATAACATGTTTACACATTTGGCTACAAAATATAATGTATTCTATTTGTCAGAATGATTATCAGCCACAATGTTACTGCCAACCTCAGGTACGACCTCATGTACTGATAGTCCATCATACAAGCACAGTCAACCACCTGGTTACATAGAATTACCGCGGTAATTACGAATTAAGCAATCTCTTATTTAGAATGTAGTTTGTCGGTGCAACAAAAATACTACATCTAATGGCCGTTTCGTCCTTGCAGTAACCGTCAGTTGTTCTACAGATCGCAAAACAATGATGAAAATCCATGAAAATGCGACGTGTTTGGCATAGAAAATGTCACTGGTAGATAAATGTGATAAAATCGTATTAAGTACTGTTTCAATCTATAGAAATAAATAGATGTAGACAATATACGCTAACAGAACATCTTAAAATATAGTAAATGACAAAATAGGATCAGTTTTCACGGAAATCATACCTTCAAATGATAAACCTCTACCTGATGTTTGTAAATATACCGTTACAATTGAAAGCGCTATTTAGGTTAGCCGCTCGCTTTGCTTATAATTACAGCTGTTCAGTATCCACGTTAAAACAGGAGCGCGAGGTCGAAACATCGACAGCAGCGTGGCTCGCGCGCTGTGTACACGCTCAGGAAATCGGTTCTGCGGTGTTAGCCAAGCAAAGTTTGTACAAGTCTGCTTCACAGACACTCGACAGTTCCATTTAAAGGTAAACGGCGTGAGCACTTGTGTGATTTTTGTGTAATTTATTTTCAAGCCAGACGAATACTTCATTGTTACTGGCAGTGGACCACAAGGATGGGGTGTGTCGTGTCTGACCGGAACAGAAGGTCCAAGGAAATCTTACGTGACATTTACCTGACATCACAGTCGTCAGTTAGAACCGACTCGGACATTCCTTATCCTGCCTATATGGATGAATTTACACCGGAACAAAAACACCTCGTGTCAGCCACCTGGCAGATTGTCAGTGACGATATTGCTCGAGTGGGAGTCATCACTTTTATGAGGTAAGAGTTTGGGAAACATGACAATGATGGGACAAGCCAAAGTCAAAGTCATTATCATCGATCGG
The DNA here is from genome assembly GCA_032359455.1 of Chlamys rubida. Classification (NCBI taxonomy): domain Eukaryota; kingdom Metazoa; phylum Mollusca; class Bivalvia; order Pectinida; family Pectinidae; genus Chlamys; species Chlamys rubida. The sequence goes on along the minus strand of JAUMHH010017340.1, from coordinate 17,367 downwards.
TCAAAGTTCGATATTTACATTTGTTACAAATATACCATTTGTGCAGTTTTCTCAAAATAGCAACATAAAAAAACTCCTCAATTAGCCTTAAAAAATGTATACCTAAATAGTCATCGTACAACTTTCTTTGAACTTTTATAAAATAGAATATGCATCAAAGATTGAAGAATTAATCAAATGTAAGCTTACAACTTTCTATTTCGGCACTGCATCTGACAAGCATTTCGCTTAGACGTTCATTCTGTTTATAAATTCGTGCATTTCTATTGTTGTCCTATATCATTAAATTCTCACATGTGTCTTATCTAAACGAGTCAAATATATTTGTTGCCTCTTTTTAAAAGTACAAAATGTGTAGGAGAAGATTTCGTCTTCAAAACATGTATTTTGGTTTATATTTTTTCTTCTTAATGCATGAAACAAAAAATAAGTCTTACTGTGCACACGTTTTATATCTGACAGAACCCTTTAGATTTGTATATGCAAAATTGAGAGTAACAGTTGTTATCACCTAGTAATAACTCATGGATTCCAAAGATTGCGCCAAAACGTAATCCCTCATAGTGTATCTGATTTGCACAGTAACAAACACCCGCATGGTTAGTCATCTGTTGACGTAACCAGTACCAAGTTTAGATCTACATGAGCTTATTTGCTTCAGAATTCCTTTAACACGTTAAAATAACACGGTAGAATATCAAGACACGGTGACGTCATTCAACCCTGGGTGAAGTATTACATACTGCTACCTGTAGCTATGTGGTGTCAAACCACAGTATTCAACATCAAACAGCAAACTTATATCTCTAAGTATGTACGTTATAATTTCACCTTTTCACCTTTTTGTCGGTGTTTTTTCCCCGGGAACTCCGGCTTTCCTCCAACACCAAAACCTGACACGTCCTTAAATGACCATAGCTGTTAATAGGACGTAAAACACAAACAAACCAAACGAAACCTTTGTACGCCAAAGTGCTAAATTCCAAGCAAATGTATCCTTCAGATTGTATCTAGGGAACAAATACATTTACGGTACAAAACAGTATAACACGGCACACATAAAATAAAACAGTGTGACAGGGCACACTTTATACAAAAATGTGTGACACGATAAAAAAAAGTATAAAAAAATGTGGCACGGAGGAGCTTTACATGGTAAACAAAAGTAAACAGTATTACATAAACTTTACCACACCGATAAGTATAAAAACATGGTAAGTATGGTATATTTATCATATATGCAAGAATTACATATGTACGGTCGATATCTTAATTAGCATACAGCCTCGAGGACAAACATATATAAAACAGATTGCCAATGCACGTTTTACGATATCATTTTAGAACGGATACCGAAGTGAGAGATTTTAAACAGATACATTTAATTATGTATGATACGTAATGTCCGTAGGAGAAACAGTCATTGTTTGTCATCGATTTCATAACGTTCCGGCAAGGCTCTAGTCTGTGTAATTGTCCACATTTGCATGCTGTATCCCCTTTCCCATAGTACAATGACATGTTCATAAACAAGGTTAATGCTGAACAAGGCAGTGGAAAGGTTATCAACGTTGTTCTCTCAGAATAACAATCAGGTCATAGCTGATTACGGAGTCAGGATTTTCTAACGGGAAAGCTACAATTTTCGGTTCAGATATTTTCGGCCATCCCATGACCTGATTCTAACATCGACCTGTTGACCAAAGACTTAGTAGCTATAGTTTTCTACCGAGGAGACTGAAATCTACACTGAATACAGATTAGCCATAGTTTTCTATTGGATACATTAAAATCTACTCAGAATACATATTAGCTATTGTTTTCTTCCAGAGAGACTTGAAACTACACTGAACACATATTAGCCATATCTTTCTACCGGAGAGACCTAAATCTACGCTGAAAACATTAAGGCCATAGCTTTCTACTGGAAAGGCTTAACATCTACACTGAGAAATTTTGTGGTTAGAACATTGTATCATCACTTGATGTGATTTCGAAATGAAAAGTAAATGTTTGTTTCCTGTATTTAACAGTCATGACATATTTTGATTATGACCACTCCGCTCTTCTGAAGCAACTGGGCGTTTTTGGAGGGGATGGGGTATGTTATGACATTAAACATTTTGTGTTTCAGACCACAGCGCGCTAATATTCGGGCCAACAAGAGTGATTAATATGATTTGAAATGACTTGTTTCACAATTGTAGTGAAATAGGTAAAGTTTTTTAAAAGATAGAAAGAATTTATGTTTGTGTTGGTTCCTGTTGTTGTGTTTTTGATCGACTGATACAAGTTTACGTTTATCCTTATGGGTAACGGTATTGTGTAGTTTATCCATTGATTAACACGTCAAATGTACATACGTGAATCTTACTACTTGGCCAATTAACAGGTACATGTAGAAGTATACTGAGTGTAGGGTACAGAACCACCATCATGTCATAATTACATTCGGCTACTGAACGATGGACAAGATTGCCTCAGACTTGGTCTGACTATGAAAACTGTGTTATAAATATGTAATAAAGGAAATGAACCGCAGATACTTCACAAACGACATGGGACTAATAATACAAACCACACACGTGACAGCAGTTTGTTTAGTGGGGAGAGCAGGTGTGAGACGGTTCGAATTACTCTCGCTAGTGTCCATTTATTAGGAAATGAACCATGATGGTATAATTATGGAACAAAGACTGACAAGGGAATTTTAGTATCTTCTTTATTATACTGGATGCCCTAAATTTAATTATATACTTCTATTATCTGAAGCATCTCTCATTCAACCGTAATTAATATAACCCACATTCATTCCGAAATAGATCCGTTATAATCCCTATCAAATTAGTTTACATGTAGCGATGTCGTGATTTTATGTTGTAAACGAGATATCTTGGTGCTAAAATAAAGTTTACATGCTCATGTATTGGATGCGTACCTCTTTCATAACACAACTGATGGGATTGTTAGTCTAAATGCTAGCAACGTACTCCCAACACTGTCAGCTAAAACATGCTGTACGAGTTGTATGCCTCATTCGACGCAAGTCAAAACGGGATAGATATTACACGTGTTAATTGTTTTATACAGTGAAGCTCTATTTTATACACAAGAACCACTAATTTTGTTCTGATTACTAAGCTATAATTTGCATAAATCTATACACAGGTTTTCTGGTTACGCAGTTATACAGTTCTAATAAGAACGATTACCATGGTAACGCGGGAACATCCTGTTGTCTCAATGAGTGAAATGGGTTAGGTTTATATGGTCATCAAACAATGATTTCGTTTTTCTTATTTCATTTTGTGACACTTGCCTACGGTATGTCACACATGTTCAACTTGCCACAGTCTTCGATAACAAGCACGACCATTTTAACTTCACGATCGTTAGTTTGGCCTTTCACACCAGTAACATCACAGCCCCCATCTACCGTTTAATGTCTGGGAATGTTGACATCGAATAATCACAATACATTTAATATATGCGTTCTAGTGACTTTTAAACTTAATGTAATAATGTTATGTAAATATTTTAATGTTCTACAGAAGTAAATAATGTACAAGTACACCTTACATACAATCGTAATGTTCTATAATGTAAATTATACATATTTTTAAATAATAGACACAATTCACATGCTAAAAACCAGAGAGTACGTATACTGTGAAGTAAGATATTTTCGTGTGGCTTAAACTGCGTGGTTTCCCGTCAAAATACCCTTTCGTGGGTACATGAATTCGCGGATTACGGGTACCAACTCAAACAGGGAATTGTTTTGTGTCAAACCTGTGATTACTTCGTGAACCTATGAATTTGTGGATAAGGATTACCCACGTATTCAACGAAATTAAAAACCCAAAGAAAATTAGTGATTTCACAGTTTGCAGATATGTGGCGGGTTTTTTAAATGCGACGAGGGTAACATATTAATTAACTATTATTAATTAATACTAAGTTATGATTTATTTACGAATTCGATGTCAAGAAGGTAACAATATACCTAGCGGGTGAGTACAATGGTGAGACATTTATTTCTCCTTTATATCCAAACAACTCGTTAACTCGCCTTAATTATTCACAATCAAAACGTGAAAATGCATCATGATTGGCAGATGGTTCAGCAACATCGCAATTTCCACCGACTGTTAATGTGTTTGGTATGTGGTGCGTGTTTCCATTTGACTCGAGAGAGTATAGATTAGAGCGAAATTAAATGTCAGGGGTGGTTCCTCCCGTCACATTGGACGGCGTTTGACCATAAATACTGTCATTTACAGTGCCCCAAACAATAAGTATCACATTCAATATACCTAATTGTAAAAGTCGTACTGCTACTGTCATTAGTAATCTCGGATCTAGCATCTACTTTCTGTGGTTGTGTAAAGGGCGTGAACTAAAATACGTTAGAATGAGTTTCACCGTAAATACTGTCAATTACATCACCCAAAACGATAAGGATAACGTTCCATAAACCTAATGGCAAATGTCGTATTTGTGTTATTGCTATGTTGTACTGGAAATTCTACTATATGCGTATTGTGTGGGCGCTAAATCGAAATTGGAAGGATTGTGAAGCAGAAGATATAAGGTATTCCTTTGAGTGTCTTCGACAACATTATAAGCTATGAAATGAATATATTCACACAAAACATTGGTATGCTGAACATTTGTTCAGTTGTAGAAATGCTACTGCTCCAAGCCTCTTGACGTAATGTTCATAATGGTATTCTCAAAATCACTAAGTTATTATATAAATCGTACTTTTTTAAATACCCATAAAAAGCTAATAGCTAAGTTAACCAAACATGTCATAAGGCATTTTGTGATGATCTTTTGACACCTTATAAATACAAGTATTTCTGAGTTCATTCGTTTTGTCCGGGACAGAAAGTATAGTCTTCGCAATACTTTTAGCATCATATAAACAACAAATTAATTTCTGAGTTTGAATTTGTCTTCTGATGCTATTTGAACACGTTAATATATCAAAAATCACCTTTAGACAAGAGAAGTTTTAATGTTACATATCTGTGCATAAGAATGTATGATTGCAACCCATGAAGTGTTAATAAATTAAATGATTCAAAAGTATTATTTTTGGAAGAGTTGTCCGGTTTAGGCTCTGATCCATTTTGTGTACTGCCTCCTTATATTCTAATTGCCTTGTACGTAATAGCAGTACTACCTTACATAAGTGTACGGGTGGTTTATAAGTTTGGATAACGTATTGTAATACATACCATAGTGCTAACCTAGACGTCGATGAAGAATGAAACTGTTAACTAGATACGAGTTTCAAGTTGTTTTCTACGTTAATGGAAACTATCTTTAATGTCGCATTGTTAAGTATATATTTTCAAAACTTGTAACAATGTTATTTCAGTTGATAAGATACAATGACACACACATGGTTGATCATAGAATCAGTTGACAAATGTAATATATACATAGGCAGAAAGAATACATTGATAGTCCTTTCTTGTACCACAGAACTCATACAGTATCCCACTTCATGTTACAGTAAGAGGCGACTAATGTGGAGATCTCTGCAGTATCAGGAGTGGGTGTCTGTGTCACTTTAGAATATATATATATCATTTCCTTATTTTTTCCTTTCGTTGCTGTCTCTCTAAGCTTTCTGTTTTCATATGAGTGTGTCTGTTTAGAAAACGTTAGTTAAACTAAAAGCACGCAATCGACCAGCATTCCTTTAATTAAAATGAAATGAAACGTAAATTCTCTGTAGTGAAAAATTAAAAATCCCCGATAACACAAATTAAGACTATGATGATGCTAAGCTAACATTAACAAAAAATAGTTCATGCACATTTTCAGTTAATGTTCACCAGAAACTTATTTAAAAGAAACCTGTCCTGTTTTCTGCAGGACATGTTCTAGTTATTAAATGATTATTGTTTTGTCTATTTCTCGTTGTTTTTATTAACAAAACGCCGACTTTCGAATCCTTAAATTTGTAAAATACCTACGATAATATGTAGGGATAGCTATGATCTACGTATGTATACAATAAATACGAGTTGTATCGCTAACTGAGCTAATATACAATAAAAATACTGACTGAGCTAATATTGTCGTGCACAACCTGATTTTCATAACCAGTACTGTTGACGTGTTTTCCGGTTAGACATACTTGCGCCGGAAAAACGTGTGGAAAGGGAGATGTGTTACCATACTGGACTTGATCACGAAGTAGTCGGCGTGGCACGTGTAGGTGCCGACAGCATGTTTACACTTGGAACACCCCGGTGCGCGTGTTGGTGTCACCAAGCCTCCTGAAGGACGTATTACCAGTCTATAATAAGGTTTTATCCCCGTTGTCCGTCCTGGTCAACCTTGATCTACTATCTGTAACCAGTTAATATCTTTTTATAACACCCTGAAGCGATCGCACTCGGAAATCTAATTTCCCCTTGTTCAGTATGCTGGTATGTTTTGTAAAACGTTGATAATGGTCTAACGTCGCTTTTCCTAAATCAATAAAAGGACCCATATCAAATGCTACCTTAAATGTTCAAATCGTAATTTGTTGTCAATTGAAATCAAACCACAGAACATGTTTTTATTGTATTCATGTATAATGCAGGTGTATACATAACAACAAAAATAGCACAACACTTCGTGCCAATTTACACAAACAAACTCATTTTATCAGGCTAGTTCTATCGGGAATAAGGTGCTGAAACAATTGTATTGAACAGTTGTAGATAAGGACGGGTTCAGTTGTACAATCTAAATACACATACTACAACAGGGTTGAAAAAGGAGATATCGAATCATAAAGATATCTACATCAAAGGAAAAACTCAAAACACAAATAAGACATAAATAGGCTACAATGGAAACAAATCTGATATCAACACGAAAAGAAAGATAACATGAATTCGAAAGAGCAAGCGCCATCTTCACCACGTGCTATCCGCCATGATGGCTTCCCGGGATGCATTTAGAACACCAATTATTCAACAAACAGCGAACTAAATCAAACCGAGGCAGACATCAAATACAGATCACATCCTTAAGGTGATGATAAATGTCCAATGTCTCAGAGCACTTATTTTTTTCATGTTTCATAAAACTGGAAATAAAACTGGATCACTATATCATATGCTCGCGGCTAATAAACCGTTATTAACAGAAGAACATTGCCAATATCAGAGACAGAAATATGACTCGCAATATAAAGGGTCCCCGGCGAATTCAATCTACAATATCGATATGACATCTAAAAGTGTGTCACATGGGTGGAACTTGACCTTGTAAGACCAATTGTCATTGCAGACGTGTTTACTGAATGTGTAAGATACTGTAGGAGAACTTATTATTTCAGTTTAAACGTATTATTGAATTTAAACAGATTGGTGCATTGATGAAATGGCGCACTCAAAAATAAACACACGATACACAAACACCTAACTTAGCACAATCATAAATAAGAGTGATGTTGGAACGTGGAACGCGCTTAGATACGTGCACTTACAGTAATTAAAGCGTGATTTGAGAAGTAATAGGAGGAGCTGTCTGGATAATAAATGAATAAGCTGAGAATTTATATGGTTTAAAGCAATGTCGTTTCTGACACACATTTTATGAAATTCAGACTTATTCTGATGGAAATTCATACTCCGTTACTATATATGAGATGTTAACGAGATATTCGACTCATTTAAACTTCGTTTGATGGACGTTTTCCATTCCGTACATATAAATCTCGATATGCACGTGACAGTGCTGATACATACAGTGACGTCTCATACGTACTGTATATCATGGCATACCGTGCTGGAGTATATACTTCTATTACATTTATATTCAGAAACAATTACAGACTCGCACATACTGAATGACACCTGTTTGCTTCTGTACTTTATCAGGCTGACATCACTTTAATTTAATTCAAATAAAAAATGAGAATGTAGACTCTCATGATGATGTGTATGTAAAAACCGTGAACATTTCCATTCGTTAGCAATATCAGATGCCTTTTCTTGTGGTTACACCCGTTTCTAGCGAAATCAGCTACGTTACTTCTATGACTCATGGAAAATAAACATACAATCGTTCCAAGAATGTGAAACTTGCACAACATAAGAAAATATATCCATCGTCTACTGTGATATAAGGTTTCGATCTTATCACAGGAAATAATTCAGGTAAATGTTGATGTGAAATCTCTACACGAACTCTTGTTGTCATATTCGTTGAGACTCCAATATGATTAAATAATTTACTTAAATGAATAATTTTCATTGTTTTGACAGAAAAAAAAGTACATCGCGTCTCAATTAAAACACAATCACACTGGCGAAACCTTACGCTCAAAGCATATTGGGATCGTTAACATAGTTTGAGGGAATAGTCTTAACGTATTACATTAGCAGTGTACCTTACACAGACATAAACATGAATGTGTCCTCGGGACAATAACTCATTAACTTATACTATAAAAAAGAAAACAGTTTTAATAGTGTATACCTTCGTCATACAATGTCGATGTAATTAAGTTGCATGTCCTAATTTGAATGTCATGGAAACATCTCACCATTACGGCAGGCCGCGGTGGCCAAGTATTACTTTGTCGCAATAATAGCTCCCAAGTGCTAATGTTCTTTGTTTACATGTATGCGACTTAAAATAAAGTTTCTTGTCTCTTGTATCTTGTATCAAGTGGTTAAGGCGCCCGGTCGTCTACGATCACTTGCCCTTCACCAATGGGTCGCGGGTTCGACGCCTTCAAGGGGGCAGTTGCTAGGTATTGGCTACTGGTCGCTAGGTACTGGCTACAGGTCGCTAGGTACTGGCTACTGGTCGCTAGGTACTGGCTACTGGTCGCTAGGTACTGGCTACAGGTCGCTAGGTACTGGCTACAGGTCGCTAGGTATTGGCTTCTGGTCGCTAGGTACTGGCTACTGGTCGCTAGGTACTGGCTACTGATCGCTAGGTACTGGCTACAGGTCGCTAGGTACTGGCTACTGGTCGCTAGGTACTGGCTACAGGTCGCTAGGTACTGGCTACAGGTCGCTAGGTACTGGCTACAGGTCGCTAGGTACTAGCTACAGGTCGCTAGGTATTGGCTACTGGTCGCTAGGTACTGGCTACTGGTCGCTAGGTACTGGCTACTGGTCGATAAATTTTCGCCGGATACTCTGGTTTTCCTCCAACACCAAAATCTGGCTAGTCCTTAAATGACCGAAGCTGTTTATAAGATGTAATGCTCAAACAAACCAAACCATGATTTACGACATATCCTACCAGTTAGCTCAAACAAAATTAAATAAACGACATGCATATAGAGACCTTGAAGACTGACTATGTAACTTCAGGCGGCCATTTTGAATTTTATCGGAAGTAAGATTTTTTGTCTGCATCTCGCACATTTTAAAATGACTAGTGTATATCATGGATAATGTTCAGTCAAATGGTTACACAAACATAACACCATCTTATTATTTAATTTCTGTCTAACCTCATATTTAGGTTTTTAAAACTGATGGCGGCCATCTTGGATTTTACTGGAAGTAAGTATTTTTTCGGATGTCTCTATATCTTGAAATGACCAGTGTGAATCAGGGACTCTATGACCAAATTTCATGCTTTTATCATAAAGTGCAGAATTCTTCTGATTTTGGCTCTTATCCGCTGTACTACATCTGTAATACAAAAATTAACATAAACATTTATACACAGCAGGGTTTTATCTTTGCTTGTCAGCCCATAACATATTAAGGGTTGGCAGGGAAATAGATAGCATAACTTTAGTTTTTGTTAATTATTTTGGAAAAATAGAATAACCCAGTCTTCATTTGTATTACATTTACAGGACATTTTCTCCTTTTCCATTTACCCTGTATATTGTTATGTTAATGTATTATGCTGTCATGGTCAACGCGACCTGCTGTTCTTTGGACCCGCTCGATATCCCTCCTCGGTGTTGTCTGATGATGGTCCCATACAGACGTGGGGTACCCCAGTGATGGCCGGACAAGGTTGGTGTACGCAGCTGGTTTTACTTACACCTCTCACATTCCTTCGAAAGAATTCCAGTGTCTTTCATGTCTTTTCGATCTGGTTAATGTGTCTCGTCTATTTATGTCGTTCCTCTGGCCTTCCTCTATTGGTGATTCTGATGACAGTGTATCTGTCTGGTTGAAAACGCGTCTGTCATCCTATACTTCCAATACTTCCAGGTCCTTCTGAAGTATTGCTGCGTTCTTCTGGTTCCTAATGATGTTGTTTACCAAACTGTCATTCACGAACAGGCGTGTGTCTCACGAGGTTATTACAGGAAGCTGGTCTTTGATGTATGGCAGAAATAGGAGCCGCCCCAATACCGTACCCCGAGGAACTCTCATTATTATATTAGCCAAGATGGAGGAGTTGAAAAATGATACTAATCTACGCCACTAATAGATTGGTTTTTTTTACCGAGTTTCAATATCGGATTGGAAATAACAACATTACTCTGCTTTGTTCTTATATCTTAATGGCGTTTTAAAGAGAAAATAATTTCTTCTTTATCGATGTAAACACCATTAAGACAGCCTAATTACCAAATTAATTTTTTAGCGACACTTTGAATTTATTTTGATTGAAGCATTCGATTAAGTTCTCTATCTTTCTGCATTCTTAGTACGCAGTATCAGCTGATTTAAAAAGAAGTACGTGCCAAACATATATGCGTGGATCGATATGGTAGCGTACTGAGACCGTGTTCTGAAAACAGACCAACTGGTGGTTCAGACTGTTGATCATCTCCTGTTGGATGTGAAAGCAGATAGCAGTGACATTTGACACACTATTATTTATAGCCTTTCTAATTACTCACCCTTTTCCAAAAATTTACCAATAACAAACACATCGTTAACAATGCCAGAACGAATTTAGGGTCTTGGATTAAACATGTGTATGGTTATAAGTAAACTCATAACAATTAAACAATGTTTGAAAGATTTGGTGAGAGAAATCAAAAATATCAATGTACAAGTCCGCTATGATTCAAAGTAATGTAGTGAAACGTGACTGGCTGAACTCATATGGTGGATAAACAGAAGAATCTGTAGTGGTCATTATTAACGCTGTGCGATGCTACTATTGGACAAACCTACGTGTCTCCATCCGTAGAGACACTTGTGATCGACGCACACAATTACAAGTGATGTTCATATACTATATTACAAACCATACGCCGATTTAGAGGGAAAGGTCAACATAAGTTCAACAGCTTCGGAAACAAAATATCGGCGAGTTTATTTGGTTTGAGGGACGGGTTGGGGTACCACTACGCCCTATATATGATTTCTCAATACATACAGTACTTTCAGGCATATTTACCAATGTGACTTTCCGAGATGCCCTTTTCTGTGTACCTCAATTTGGATAGCATGATATATGTCAGAAGGGGCTAGTCAAACTTTTCCATACATATTTTTTTTTCAAATCAAAATTTCTAACCATAGTAACGTCAAAGCATAAAATATGGAACATATTATCGCATTCTACCACCGAATATTATTGGTCATCCTTGTGAATGTTAAAATGATAATGTAAAATAAAATGAAATTACGACATTTGCAATGCACAGTTCAAAACAGCAAACAAAACGACCACAACACATTTAGTTCTACATGTAAATTCAAGAAATAGCATAACAATTTTTTAATATATAGAAAACTGATTATTCACGAAGATTGATATCATCGGTGGTAAAATATGGCGTGAAGTCCACAGCCAGCTGGACCAGGAAGAAACATTGAACACCAGGGCGGGGTTGTGATATTATTCACGATGGCTAGCAGAAGATGTGTGATACGGTACCTGTACCCAGAAAACTAATCAGTGACAGCAATTTACCCTTGTTTTAATCATAACGCTTCGAGATGAATTTTTCACATTTGAAGTGCACAAAGGGTAAATAGCGGTCATATATATATATCCAAATGTACCGACTAACGTTTCCATATATAGAGTTTGAACTCAGCATAACTACATATCCTATTATATACCATGGTATTAGGCATGGTGTTAGATGATACATTTGGAACAGCAGGAATATGTCGTCGGGTAAAACGTATTCTTCAATAATTTATTTTATCTTATTTAATTTTAAATTTGTGGCGAAAACCGTATTCCTCTCATAAAAGTTTATGACAGTAACCTTCATTAAGTGCATTGAGAAAAAGTGCGCCGAAACATCAAATGTTTTGTTATCACTAACGGTACACTACTGTTGTGTCAACAGCATGAACAGATTTATTTAGTAAACAATATTAAGTAGGTCCCAATGCCACAGTAGACCAATTCAACACACGCTTTATAAATTGTTATACTCACTTTGCAGCAATGAACAGTAAGGGAAACAAAAAGAGAACATTTTAACAGTTCGAGCAATGAAATGATTCCATTATAACTGGGAATAATTGATATATGAATAATGCGGTTTAATTGAATTCGATTTAATCAATGATTTCAAAGACATTATGTATAGTTTACTGATGAGTAAGACGTGAAATGATTGTCATGCTTACTGTGGGGTGAAGACGGGGAACATTAACAACGTGGAACCTCCATTTTTTACGTGCCTCTGCTCAGTGTAAGATATGTAAACAATTGCAAAATCGACTGCATTTCGTGTGCGTCAAGCTTTCATTACCACGCCTGTTTATCGTGGAGAGGTCGTAAACCGACGTCTGGTTCGTTTGTGGACAAAAAATAAACTACATTCTAATGTACGTTTATGAGCGATTTCCACAGTGAAACTTGAGAATAGAATTTCGGTAGTTGATATTGTAGTTCCCGGCATCCTTCAATTAACATTGATCGGACGCATACCTAAGCAGATCAGGCCAGGAATTCACATTAATCTTCTACACTTGTCGTTCTCATGCCAAAAGCTTGGTTTCTGCAGGGAAATAAAAACGTTGTCAATGAAAGCGTTACAGTGCGTGAAAATATTCATATTTTATATTTGTAATTAACATGGCATTGATTAGACAAATTTAATTTCACAGAAACTATTTCAATTATTTGAGAAAAACTTTAAACTTGTCGGCATTAATATCTCCATATTCTCTAACTGGAATCTAGTTAAGTGTTATTCAATTGGAACCGTCGATATTTCGTCATTACACGAGACTCTGCATAATCCTCAGTACACCCTCGGGAGTCCTACCTTTTAACGCCTGCAGCCGTATCGGAAGCAAGGGACATCTAAACCAACACACAACAGTCGCTCATGAGTGCAGAACCGACATTTATCTGCTATCCCCTTCACTGTGTCGCCCCTCTGAGTAAACAGTTGGCTTTATAACCTTATCCCAGCAATTCATCGAATAAAACAGGCCGCAGAGATTTACAAAATTTTATGTTAAATGATACGGGTGTATTTACATCGCCATCTCTCTCAGGATACCGGTGACGGTGCGGTTATAGTCACAAGCTCTCTGGTATACGGGTTATAACACTAACAGTCGCCGCAATTGTTTCTATCATTTGGCAGTAGTATATTGTAATTAAACGGTTGCTAAACAAAATTGGTTGAGGGTATCATGGAATATCGGAAGCTGAATATAAATGAAGAGAGAACAACTCTTTTCTGTGGAAACATTTTCAGATTCGATGTTTTATTTAAATATAACTCTCACGCATAGTATAAGTACGTGTGGTAGGGAACATCATTGCGTACATTATTCGCCAAACGACTTGTGACCTTATCATCCTTATTACCTGCTCCTGTAATAAGGTATTCGTAGATTGGTCCACTTCCGGTCATGGTTACGACAGATTTTCAGGTGTATGTGCTTGCGTGTTTAAAAGACACTCTTTAAAGTAATAGATGAATACGTGTACCAAAATCATGTAAATGCACTTATTAGTTTCTTTTAAACTGAAGATTGTACACTATACTTCTGTAATAAAACATATATACGTGAAACATGTTAATTACTCATTATAGATATGAATGTCACTAGTTATTCCACAAAGGCAGATTGTTACACTGGTACATTATGTAGTTATGTAGATACTGACTGTAAAACATGGTTGTTTTTCTAATGGATTGAATGTTCTCTATTAGTTGGGGTGTGGTTTATCAGAGTAAACAAAAATTCTTCGCCATACACGTTTATATGGCAATCGGTCCGAGATTAACACCAATGGTAATCAAAGTCTCAACCATTTATTCTTCCAAATAATTCGATATTATCTATGAATGTCCCTATAGGAAATACTGTAACACTCCTTAAACTGTCTCAGTCGGAGTACTCCATATCGTAGACAACTTCAGGAACTCCTCATTCGATCCTGTATAACGTTACATAATTCTACAGCTTACTGAACGGATGGAAAAGCAATAACATACACGTAATAAAACATACTTAATTCCGCTTTATAAGTTATAAAATATTTTGAATGAGTTCATCTTGGTAAGCCTTTTATGATTTTTTTATTTTGTTTTACCAAAGAATAAAGAGTCTTTAAAACTCTTTGCCACCATATTTTTTGTAAAAGACGGACTTCACCACTAGCGGGTGGGGTTGCACACGAGGGCGTCCGGCATCAGTCAAATGTTGATTTTACAAATTCCAAATAACTTCTAGAGAACCTTGAATAGCCATATTTATCTAAGATAACTTATACTGCAACGTTCGACTTCTCAACCGTTCCTCATACAAACATTATATTACACCTGAAAAGGTTTCAGTAATCCTGTCCATTTGTTTCGCTGTCCCACTCCGTTCCTGTTGCTGTTGCTTTTTCTTCCATATTGAATTTGCATTCCAACATTGTTCTTGTATGTTGACGTGAATGTGTACTTTTCACATAAAATAAAACAATTGGCATTGAAGGGATTTGATATAGTCACAGCAATAGAGTAGACAAAGGAAGAAATGGCAATAAGTACTCCATTGAAGGAAGTTTAGTTCCATTCGCATCATTTACTGTTTACTAAGCAGAGGACGACAATGGATACAAACGTGTACGCTAATTGTTTGCTTAAATACTTGTAGACATTTAGTTGAAAATTCAATAAACACAGGTGTATATTGGTTGTACATTGTTATCATATACAACTATTGCTAGATATTAACTCGAATTTAATGCGTTATATTTTTTAAACTAATCAGTGTTGACCTAAATATATGTACATAATTATAATGCGATAGATTATTTCGAAATATCTCCTTACGGAAATAGTGAATCAAAAAACCCCACTAACAATTAACTGTGTTTGGAGGACGAAAACATCTTCTTCTGTTGAAATTACTTTTTTATTTAAAGTGAAATAGATTTAATTGTCGCTGGTACATAGGAAGCCTAACAAACAAAAGCTTTGTGTCCGAGCGCGAGAAAATTGTGTTTTTATGCAGTTGAATATTTGATTCTTCCAAACAGATATGCCCAACTCCATCTATAACCCCAGAATTGAAATACGATCGGATATTTTATAGGAATCCAAGAAGCTTCACAATACCTCAGACTCTGTCAGTAACTCCTATAAGCCGTTAAACGTTTATTTGTCAGCTTGAGACAACTGAAACATGAAAAACAAATATGCTATATGTGGAATTCTAAAGGACAGTCCGATAAACATAAACCATATACTATGTAGAAGGTCGTAGTACTGTCACAGTTGCACGTATATTACACCGTCGCCTACGCATTAACTAGGGCGAGACGTCTAGAATTATCACACTAAAACTGCATTATACAATCCAATGTTATGCACGCATCTAAAGAATCTAAATAAACGGTACATACAAAGAAGCAAAATTACAGAAAAAAAACATTTTTGGCTGCTTATTTGTTGCTTTCTATCTCATGTGACAGGGAAATGAAAACAGTCGTAAAAAAATGACATCCATCCCGCGGTTATGATTATATATTGACAGAACCATAGAGTTTTGAAGAGAAAGTACGTTTATTGAATCATTTGTCGATAAATGCCTTTGTCAATGACGAGATAATGGCTAATGAATAGGTTCGGATATCACCTTGGGATGACGCCACAACCAATGTGCTTCCGACGCTGTCTATCTCTCTCGCTCATATTGATACCATTTTGTAAATTTGACACTTCTGACAAAACTGTTTTATCCAAGTCGGGCTATTTATCAATGTTGATTTCCTGTAGTGAACACAATTAGTTCACGTTTCCGACGGTAAACTGGCTACACTTCCGCTGGGACTACTTCGCTTTTCGATTCGTCAAAGCAGCGTGACAGTCTCTACTGTCACTAGGCAGGATGACCTGAGCCACCTAAATGTCTGTCATCCTCGTGGTTAGGCCCGGTTACAGTTCCCTAGTCACTCCAGGCCTTAAATGAAGATACATTTACTTGTTCGCTGTCCCTATTACCAAGTATCCCTCCATATTAGTCTCTTCCGATATAATCATGCTGTGCAACCTAAGGAAGCCGGTAAATGACACTTTGAAACAAAATTTATTGACTCTATTAATACAAATCGTAGTTACGAGAAGCCTTAATCATGACCTGAATAAATCATTTCAAATAGCACTATCAAGCTTCCGTAGAAATGCGACCATTAAACAATTACTACTTGTGTCCTGTCTAGTTCTGTGATCCAGTAATGCCAGGTGAAGTGGAGGTTTCCGGGCGATAGGCTGAAATAACATAATCGTTGTCATACTTAAGTAACATCTCTATAGTAGCAACTACTCTACGCGTGACTCTCGCGTGACTCTCGCGTGGATAGTGCTGGACATTTCCACAACTATTGTGCTATATAGTTTGACTGCTGTACACATGACCAAGGTCTAAATGGCGCTATCTGCTCTCCAGTATAATGACTAGGCTCTAAGTGGCGCTAATTACTTCACAAATGATCATCGTCCAAATGGCGTTGATCAACACACATGACAATTGTTTGAATCACAAGTACTCTTACAATCGTCAATATGGGCTTATAACCGATTCATGTTTTCCTGTAATGTATTGAGCATTCATAATAAACCGCATCTTAGCCTAAAGCAGTTTAATGATTAAATTTACCTTTTCCCATCTTTCTGTCTTTTAAAAAATAAATAACGACATTAACAAAAAGAAAATATAAAAATCCCACAAAGATGAACTGGAATGTTCGACTGGTGGAATAGCCCAAAACATGTGCGTTTTAAGCCCGTGGACACAACAACGGTTAACATTATACAATTATTGACTTTTTCAGGTTGAAACGGGGATTTGTCAACCTGACAAAGGTGATATTCCCCAAGGCCGCAGGCCGAGGAGAATATCACCTTTCGAAGGTTGACAAATCCTCGTATTAACCTAAAAAAAGTCAATAACTGTTTTGTTATATGACATGGCATTAAAGATGGCCATATTA
>JAUMHH010017329.1:0-10843 GCA_032359455.1 Chlamys rubida | reverse complement strand
CCTACCACATCCAGTGATTCGAACTGTAAACACAGGGCTGTAGCCTGTCAATAAACGTTTGCTTTTCTCCGACGTTCTGGAAGTCCGTGTCTTGGGGAGGTTCGCCGGTAGTTGTTAGACCTTCGTTTAGGACTGGGTAAAAATACTATACGATCACACCTCGAAGGCGTTACGACTGGCGACCCTCCCCGGACGCTGTCGTTCGCGAGGAACCGACGAGAAGAGCAGTCCTACTACACTAGAAAGAAAACATTGCTGGACGGCATACATACCCTCAGTAGTTGAAATACTTCTTCAGTTCTTGTTCTCTTTCATGTTAATATTATCTCCTGCTTGGACTCAGCTTTAGGAGAGCGGGTGCCAGCACTGATGACTACTGTTTAGCCTGAGTTTGATCTGGTTCCAACGCTAGCCTTGAGACCTTATATAACAGTGAGATGTCCACACCAGACGTCTGTCAGAATGTCTCAAATCTGGTGTTGGAGACAGAGGGAACTCAGGCTAGATATTGTTGAGCAAACTGTCAGATCAGGAGCAATGCAGAACGAGGGAACTACCCCTGTCTACTGGTGGGGTCTCGAGACTCTCTAGACCTGCTTTTCAGCATCAAGTCAAGGATAATCCCTCCATAAAAATTATTAACAAGAGGCCTGCAACGCTCATCTGGTATTAATCTCACACTTGTAGCCTTAAAAGTGGAATAAAATAAAGCTACGGGCAAAATATCAGGGTCTTGACTCAAAGTCATTCAAATTTAAAGGATTTAAACACATTTGACCCCTGTGACCTTGAAAGTCAAACATTGAGTTAACAAATTTTATAGCCCTTCATCCCAGAATGCAACTTACCAAATATCACCAACTTAGCAGGGGTCGACACTAACACTAGTCTGCTAGTCCTGGACTAGAAGATTTCAGAAAGGACTAGTGAATCACCTAACCTAACTGGTCCTTTGGACTTGTGAAAAATAAGATTATAAAATAAGAATATTTCTTTTTAAAATTTAAAAAGCAGCTTAAAATAAGATTTATTGCATAATAATTGTCAACATTTTCCTAAAGTTTTACCATATTTTTATGGCAGTAATTATTTTAAGTCCCCTACAGTCGATTACTTTTGATGTTTCGTGCTGTAGATCGCGATGTTTCCTATCAGGAAATCTTGGACTAGTTACATTGACAAAGGACCAGTAAATAATCTATTCAATTAGTCCTTTGGACTACCAAGCAAAAAACGTTAGTGTATAACCCTGCAAAATGGACCCATATTAAATGCCCACCTTCATTTTCTTCCTCATCGTCTTCTTCATCTTCCACTTCACCATCTACACCTAGAAAATCAAACATAAATTGGTAAACATTTGTTTCTTATGTGTCTCACTCTCAGTCTCATAGTGAATGCCCCGAGAAAATAGGATTACTGCCAATTAAACACAGTTTTTTAATTCAATTTTTAATTCATTAACATGGAACAACACTTGTCTCCCTTTGACTGCTTCAAAAATCACAGTAAACCATTTAATTTTCAGTATTATATTAAAAGAACTCTTCCATTTATTTAAAAGCTTTATTCATTTTACAACAATTATGAAACAAGTTATTTCAACTAATATTAATCACTCTTGTGGGAGTCTTAGTGTGGAGGAAACCGGAGTACCCGGAGAAAACCCGAGTACCCGGAGAAAACCTGAGTACCCGGAGAAAACCTGAGTACCCGGAGAAAACCTGAGTACCCAGAGGAAACCTGAGTACCCGGAGAAAACCTGAGTACCCGGAGAAAAACCCGGAGAAAACCTGAGTACCCGGAGAAAACCTGAGTACCCGGAGAAAACCCATGTTGTCATGCAGGTGACCCCATACCTTTTCATGTCCGATCGGGGAATCAAACCCTGGCCGCCTTGGTGAAAGGCAAGTGCGCTATCCACTGCGCCACCCGACCATCCTTACATTTGACCACCCTTCCATTTGACCAGTCCTTACAGTGTAAGATCCCAAATTTGGTCGCCTTTTATAATCATGCAATGGGGCAGCAGGTACAATTTGTATGCCCTACCTGCAGGGACCTCTGATCAAGTAATGTTAAGTGTTTTATCTAGGGACTTCTTAGGGCCAGTAATTGGCACCAATCCCAATCGAAAGTATTTCATTTTTATGCCTAATTCCCAATGAGACAAAAAGGCCCATCCCAGATGAGGGAATAGAAACATGAATTGTTACTGGCGATTTGAAACGGCTTATTCCAGATTGTGTTATTATACATCATATTTATATAACAGGAGAGGAAAAAGGCACAGCCAGACCAGGGTTCAAAGTTCAACCTCAGGATCCTCAGCCAGACCAGGGTTCAAACTCAGGACCCTCAGCCAGACCAGGGTTCAAATTTCAACCTCAGGATCCACAGACAGACCAGGGTTCAAACTCGGGATCCTCCGAACTCTAGATGAATGCTCTACCAATTGAGCTATCTGGTCGCCAACGATCGACCCAGTACATTTTCGCTACATACACATTTCTGGTTGATTGGAGATGGATTACCAACACAAATGTCTTAGGGATTGTAGATATTTTAACCCTTTCACCACTGTAGACCATAATGGACTCATCAAGATCAATGGATGGTTTTGGTTTGTTTGTGTTTTACGTTTTATTAACAGCCAATAGCCCATGGTCATTTAAGGATGTGCCAGGTTTTGGTGGTGGAGGAAAGCCAGAGTTTCCGGAGAAAAACCACTGACCTATGACCAGTACCTGGCGACTGCCCCACATAGGTCTCGAACCCACAACCCAGTGATGGAGGGCTAGTGGTAGCAGATTGTCAGACGCCTTAACCACTTGGCCACCGCGGCCCCTACAATCAATGTAGGGTAAAGTTAACTGAAGTGACCTAGGGGTGAAAGGATCAACACATTCATTGTATTTACCTTCGTCTTCATCCTCATCGGCTTCTTTGTCAAACTTGTCGTATCCGTCTAAGTATTTTAGTTTAGGTAACCTCTCAAACATCTCATCTTTATAGTTATCTAATGCTGTTACTTCGCAGTTGAATAAATCTAAATTTAATAGATTTTCCAGCTTTTTCTGAAAAAGAAAAATGAGATATATACGTAATACCGTAAAAACTCGTGTAATTTGCACACTTTTTTTGAGAGAGAAATTTAATGCCCAAAATGGGGGGTGCACAGAATACATAGGTGTAAGCAATTTCAAGATTTTGTTCATGAAAATATCGACAATTCTGGCAGACCGCCATCTTGGACACGAGATAATCTCCCTTGGTACACGGAATTCAAAGACAAACGACGATCAACACATTTATTTATGTTAAACATCAATAAAAGATACAATTGATACGTACTGTGTTGTAACCTGAGTTTATGTGAAAAGTATTATTAAATAGGTAACTGTTAACAAAGAAAGTTCAGCAAATTCCTATGCCAGAGAATCGCCGATCAACTTGCGTTTCGACATCTTGGTGCGTTTTCCCCATACTATTACGAACATGTAGTTGTTCAATTTTAAGCTCCGTTCCATGTAAGTTCTGTTACTATTTTTTCCAAATTGCCTGCCTATGCGTACAGCATATTTTTTTCCCGGCTCACATGCATGCTGATCTCGCGTCTAACACTTCGTAAACACGTGAATTATTTCAATATTTATTAAATGAAGCATCGTAAAAATAGTCTGCTTTGATTTTTTCCCCCTTGGAGTAGATTTGAAGAGGATGTATTGAAAGTCCACACTTCTAGCAAAAACATATTTTTTTTATAATCCCTTATCGGTCAAATCAGTCTGTAGTTATGACAATGCAGTAGGGCTCCACGCCACATGTTGGCGAGTGAAAAAAAAATTAGTGTCGAGAGGAACAAAGTTTGCATTGCACTAAATTTCTGTGCTTAATTATATCCAAATACAGCAGACTAGAATGATTGGTTCAGTCATTCACCCCTGAAGACACATTTGAACTCTTCCAATTCAAAAGTTGGATTAGTTCATTATGAAATGTCAGGGGTGAATGAGTTAAACAATGTAAATTTACAAATTTGACTAGTTATATATGTCACTTGCTATTTAATGTAATCACCAAAACTTGGTTTTAATGTATAAATGTTACGTTTATTTGTTATTACCAAAATCTGAGAGAAAACATACCAATGGTTTTAACTCATTCACCCCTGAAATGTCAAAATGAACTATTCCAACCTTTGAATTGGAAGAGTTCAAATGTGTTTTCAGGTGTTATCACCAAAATTAAGAGAAAACCTACCAATGGTTCTAATGTCTTAAGATCTTTTATTTTGTTCCCACTTAACGTCAAGTGTTCAAGTTTTGGACATCCTGAAAGGCAGATAAGGTTTCCAGAAATTCTGTTGTCACTCAGTTCCAGCTGAAAAATAATAGAATACAATATTTATAAAGTTCAGGGATAACAATAGGCAGTTTCTGTTGAACAAAACAAAATTGCAAATTAAATTTTAAAATCAAAGAACAACAATCACTGAATCAGCATGATGCCAAGAGTTTGTACAATACAGGTCATCACTGCAGTCTTAGTCTTGTTCATAACTCTCATCAATGTTTTTCAAACCGATTTCAGGGTTTTTGCCAGGTGTTTATAGGGTCCGGTATGGGGACCCATTCCCAATTGAAAAATGACCCTGTAATTTCGCAATTTCAGTCTTTATCTTCCAAATTTGATAAAAAAAAGCATGTTTATACAAATTTTCAGTCATTATATATGTGCAATGTTCAACGTATAACAGGTTAAACAGTCCATAAAGAGCATTCAAAATACATAAATAACGAAAAACAAAAACACTGAAAATTGACGTGTTTATCTATTGCTATACATCTTACTAAAGAAACAGCTAGAGGAAAACTGTAAATCACATTGAAGGTTTTATTTCTCAAAACTTATGATATTTTCCCAAACCTGTACATGCGAGAACACTGCCGATATTTCCCAATTTTTGCCAAATGCAGGTGATATTTTCCCAATTCCTGCTCCCCTTTCCCAAAATAGCTGGCAAAACCCCTGGATTTTCTACCACAACATTTTTTTAATGCTTTTGACAACACATGGGAAATTGTATCTGGGTAAGAGCAATGGATTTTTGTATTATTAGTGTTCTCACCTAAGTTTTGAAATAGCCCTGAAGACACATTTTAACTCTTCCTTTTCAAAGGCTGGAATAGTTCATTATGAAATTTCAGCGGTAAATAAGTCAACTCGACCAAGATATATATGCTGAAAAACAGTCATTTCAAAGTTGATGAATAGCAGGCTACTTTTGCCAGAAACCAGCTTTTAATAGGCACTTTTGATTGATACAGGAATTAAATTATTTCCTTACTTTCTTTAGATTTGGAAGATTTGGGAAGCCTTTTAATGTGGTCAGACCAACATTAATGAGACTTAGACTTCTCAGGTTTGTGTAGTCTTCTGTTAGTCCTTCAACTTGGACTGCTCTGCAGTTGTCAAGGTTTAACTCCAAAATCTGTGTGGAAAAAATATTACATATCAATAAATTATTAAAAACTTCACCCCAGCTGTTGAAGGACTATTTAAATTAGCTCATTACCAATGAAGATTTATTTATTACCAGAACAAATGTAAATCTACATATTTCTTCTTCAATCTGCAAAATGTGATATACGTGTATTATTTGCCTTTTACCCGAATAAATATTTATATTATTATTCTTATTTCTTGAAAAGCTTTTTTGGAAATAAATGCTTTTTACTAACATTTTTAATTTTTTTGAAATAATTTTCAATGATGATAATTTAATTGAATAATCAATGCATCAACACTTCAAATTCCACAATTTATGTTACAAGTTAACACTGAACTGTCGCATAATAGTATTTTTTATATGAAAACAAGGAACTAGAACGACTGGAACTATTTTTTCTGCTCTGCGCGTAGCAATACATAAATGAACTTATGACGATCACGTGACCAAGCACCTTGGCAAGCCATCGCACTGAACGCCTAGTATAAGCAAATGTAAACGTGTGATTTTACCCACAAACCACATAAATGGCCTCAATGCGCTGAAACTTTACTGAATTAAATAACAAAAGTACTGTCACTGGTGTTAAATCACCAAATTCGTTCCGTTCGCAAAGCCCCCACGAAGCATGGGGTCTACATTAGGTTGTGCGCAGTTAGGACGCAGTCTGTACAATATGCGAACAAAGGCACTTTATCTCGGCAAGCCTTTGACGTAGTACCGGCACGTATAACGCTACGTTATTTCCTGAATTAAAGAGTGAATTACTCGCGCTTAGGTATTTGGTAAGTTTTATACCAACTTTATTTACAATATGAATTTGAAAATATCAAAAGAAATTGTCGAATTAACTCAAATGAGACCGGAGAATGTTGGCATGAATGCCGATACTCTACAGTAAGAATTCAATATGGCGGACCATGAAAGGTACGCTAACCAGAAGCAAAGTGAGAAAATAACTTTAAGTCAACTTTCCTGAATTAAAAATAATATCAAAAGATCAGCAATCGACAGTTTTATGTTAAATTTTTAATTACGTTTCATAATACTCAATACTTCCTGCATTTGTGACCAATCGATTTTCAGAGAAACATGGCACTGTACGTGGACCATTCGTTAGTAATGGGAAACTAGGTCACCAACCTGGATACGTTTTGCAGATTGTAGCCTATCAAAATTGACTCATACATTCATATAATGTTTCGATTGGGATATGTGATTTAAATAAATGAAGATGGCAGTAAACAGTTCATGTTGTGTATGATTTCATCGTAGATGAAGCTCGGTGGCTAATGGCGGACTAAAACCATACACAAGTCAATGTGACCGTGGCTTGGCTGGTAGGGTGCCACTGACAAGACTGGTTTCTACAGACGCGCATGAATATAAATGAGGCCGCTGCTTTGTGAAAATGAATTTTATGATATTTTCAATATCTTATCTCTATGTAGTTGCATCATATAGACGGAAGAGAGACGTAGTGCAACGATTCAACATGGCGAACCGATGTTGTTGTCGTTGAACTGTGTTGCATCGGAGCCAGACCACATCAACCTAACAATCACTCGTAGTAAATGGATATGTTTTGTATGTTAGTTAGACTCCTCATATAACCAATTAAAACAATCACAAGTTCGTGACAATGGGAACAGACCCAGCAATGGAAGTCTGGTCGAACCAGACCACTGCCGGACAAAAGCGGACACAATCGGTCTGAAAGTTTTCACCAACAAACACAAGTTGGGTCAGTAGATTTGTGGTTATAGGCCTAATAGTGACAATTAGGACGAACATGTCATACATCACACACATGAATATAAAACGACTGCTGACTAAAATGAACTCTTATTCAGACGTTTATCGAAATATAAGGAGATATTATGAAAATTGACATCTCATTTCTGTACAAACAAGAGGCGCCATATTTGAGCCGACGATCAGAATACTGCTACACAAAAACATGCAAGAATAAACAATTTTCACGTTATTTTTACATCTATAAAACACTGCCACCACATACAAGATAGTCATGGTTCAACTTTCGTCTATTACGAGGTAGATTCGAAATCGTACACTTCGAAATAAATTTGAAAATAGCCATGTCCCCCTTCCATAGGCACACTTAAGCACATGTTCGGCTGCCCCGAGGTCATGTAAACACCAAACAAACTGATAAAATGCTATTTAAATCAGGGAAAAAGTGAAAAAACAATCTGTACTACCTCTGACGCTGGTTTCTTCCTCGACTCCAACTCTATCCTTTTTGGCATTTCCATGTTTGCACGTTTTTAGTATACAATATCACCACCTACTTGCGGCAGAAACGATTGTTGAGAATCCAGAGTGCGCGGGCTGATCAATTGTTCCTAGAGGGGTCTCGGAATTGGTCAATTGTACCACCCCAAACATGTGAATCGGATATGAATATGAATGAGGCGTATGACTTGTCAACCAATCAACATCGAGGGATTCTATGATGTCATCCTACAATTTCCCACAAACCACAACAAATTTTACACACGCGTTTTACTACGATCATGAGCGACAAAAAAGTTCATTCAGAAAAAGAATTAATTACATTTACCTTTACTTAAAAATTAACAGCATTTCGATTTTATAAACCAAAAAATAAACAAACAAATACCCTAATAGAATTAACGTCCAGAAAGTGTATTCAATAGCTGCTTTGTTATTATCTGTATGTTATTAATACAACTAACAAATCATAAATTGTGTTAATTTACAAAGAGTTATACATCAGGTGTCATATTGTTATTGAACTATTTTTTTTCCAATAATCAAAACTACAGGCAAAGTCCTTTTATATTTAATACAAACCCTATCTCACTCCAGTCTTAGCTAACCGGTGGGTACCGTCATACATAAAGTTCGGAGTTAATTAATTTCACAATAATTGATATGTATTGTTCAAATTTCAAAATAAATTTGATATATCTTACATATAATGAATTAATGTTATACCATTACAAAATTATCAATAATTACTCGTGAACCCTCATTTGAAAAAAAAATATAAAAAAAATATAAAATTTGACATCCAGTCTTAAACCAGGGATGTGTAGTGGACACACACATCCCTGCTTAAACTAAGACTTGAGAGACATTGTCCTTTACCAGTTAATTGTACTTCAGTATACGTAGGAACTTAATTCTAAAATACCATTCAATACCTGTTAGCTTAACGAGTCGTTAACGCAAAATTTTAAATTCGAGTTTTTAGAATTTTCTGAATATTTATAATCATCTTTTATATTTGTTGTCTTTAGATGACCATTTAAAATACTTATGCATACAACTTAAAATTTTAATTTTACTTTAAATGTGAAGGTTAAAATTTCATGTTAAGTTGTCGTTATGCCGATAAAGTTTTGTACAAGTGGGACCAGATAATCTTTTAACTTTGCAATAAAATGAACAAATGAATACGACGTATATAATTTTCTCGCGTTTCACCTTAAAAGTCATTCACACACGAGTCGGGATGTACAAACAATACATTCGTTAACAGTTATATGAATACAACATATATTTGTTTTTGACGGAAAACTAGATTACTAGATAGGGAGTCCATGCCAGAAGTTTTGGCGATCTACTTTGCTGCAATTTCTAATTTACAATCAATTTTACCGCAATTTCTAATTTACATGCAATTTAACTGCAATTTCTGATAAACGTGCTATTTTACTGCAATTTCTAATTTACATGCAATTTAACTGCAATTTCTAATAAACGTGCTATTTTACTACAATTTCTAATGTACATGCAATTTAACTGCAATTTCTAATAAACGTGCTATTTTACCGCAATCTCTAATTTACATGCAATTTAACTACAATTTCTAATAAAAGTGCTATTTTACTGCAATTTCTAATTTACATGCAATTTAACTGCAATTTCTAATAAAAGTGCTATTTTACTGCAATCTCTAATTTACATGCAATTTAACTGCAATTTCTAATAAACGTGCTATTTTACCGCAATCTCTAATTTACATGCAATTTAACTGTAATTTCTAATAAACGTGCTATTTTACTGCAATTTCTTATGTACATGCAATTTTACCGCAATTTCTAATAAACGTGCTATTTTAATGCATTTTCTAATTTACATGCAATTTAACTGTAATTTCTAATAAACGTGCTATTTTACTGCAATCTCTAATTTACATGCAATTTAACTACAATTTCTAATAAACGTGCTATTTTACTGCAATTTCTAATTTACATGCAATTTAACTACAATTTCTAATAAACGTGCTATTTTACTGCAATTTCTAATTTACATGCAATTAAAGTTAGATTTTAAAGTTGTTAAGACCTGATGGAACATTTAGACTTGAAGGTCATTTGTTTATTTTACTAGCGAGAAACAACAATTAGATATTTAAGAATTTAAAATTACAAACTTCACTTAAATAACTTATGTTTTCTTCTACCTGTAATATCAGAGCAGATCCTGGAAACAATATTCTTCAATTTAATAACGTTCTCAATTTATAAAAATTAGATAAAGTTTAGTGACAAGATGTCATCAAAAATTGATTGAAATAGTAACTAGTTTATGAACTCACGTTAAAAAGCAACTCGCTTGAAAGAGTAGATATACAATATTTAAAGTAAAAAGTGAAACTTCACTCATATTATTTAAAAGTGAGAAGTGAAATTTCACAATATTCAAAATATTTAAAGTGAAAGGTGAAATTTAATATTGAAAGTGAAAAGTGAAATCTTTACAATTTTCAAATTAAGAACGTGGAGTTTTATTTTTTTGTCACAAGACTGTTCGTGCCAGAAGCGAGTGATTATTTCCTGACATCGTCTAAAACAGTAAAGTTATATATTGATATACGGTCAATACAAATGAAACAGATAAACTAAGCCTGGAATCTTTGTTAATTCTCCCCGAGGTAAATTCCTAGCAAGCTGTTTTTGTTACCATTAGTTACGTGTATAATTATATACATACTTTAAATTTAATTATTATGAACAATTTAAATATTCTGATCGATCTTCAATGACGGAATTTTTTTTTTAGGAGTTATTTAGGATTTTCTTAAGACCGTAGCATTTTGTTTAAATACGCCAATATGTCTGTTTTCTGTTGAAACAGATTTGAAAACAGATTTTTTTCTGAGAACTATAAATAACTCCAGTAGTGGTAGGCCTTTTTGATAGTATTGTTTCAAAAATCAAGTCACATGTAACAATTACAAAATTTATAACATTGATTTTTCCAAAGTTTTCCCACACATATTCCGTCTTTGCGTATTGCAGAGTTATCTTGTCTTGTGAGCAGGTATTGTTTGTTTCG